>HG713455.1:8451-54986 GCA_000499725.1 Eimeria brunetti
GCAAGACGGTCAGCAGCACGCTCATCCCTTGTCCCCAAAGCAGCAGGGGCTAGGGTGCAGCGCACAGCCACGAGGTTTGTTTCAGCCGAATCCGGCAGCCCACTCTTGCTGCTGCTGCTGCTGCTGCTTGCTGCTGCAGCAGCAACGATAGCCCCTGCTGCTGTAGGTTCTTGTACCTCCAGCGCTGCTGCGTTCGAAGGAGGCCCAGGAGAAGACTGGCCCCCTGTAGTGCTTGCCGTGGCGTCTGCAGCAGGGGGAGCTTGTGCTGCTGCTGCTGCTGCTGCTGCTGCTGCTGCTGCTGCAGTTGCTGTTGCTGCAGCTGGGGGAGGAGACTCAAGGCGAGTCAAGAGGCGGAGACGCCTGCGGGAGAAAGTGTCTCTTTTCTGCAGCCGGGCTGGCAGCAGCCGCTGCACGTAAGCTAAGCGGTCCAGGCCCATGAAGTGGACCACTGCAGCAGCAGCAGCAGCAGACGCAGCAGCAGCACATGTGCAGCAGCAGCAGCAGATGCAGCAGCACCAGATGCAGCAGCACCAGATGCAGCAGCAGCAGTAAATGCAGCAGAAGAAAATGCAACAGCAGCAAATGCAGCGGCAGCAAATGGAAGTGCAGCTTCAATGGCAGCAGCAAATGCAGCAGCAGCGGCAGCAGCGAAAACACCAGCCAAAGCCACAGCAGCAACAGCAAGAAGAAACGGGGAGAAAGAGACCGAGGAGACAAACAAATAAAGAGACAGCTCTAAGGGGAAACAAGGAGAGAGGGGACATACAGCTGAGGAGACAGCCAGAAAAAAAAACAGGCAAATGGAGACAGACAGCATCCGGGAGACACAAAGAGAGACAGAGAAAGGAGACACTAATATGCACACCTGTCTTCAGCAGCGGGGAGACAGTGGGATCTTGCAGCAGCTGCTGCTGCTGCTGCTGCAGCTCCTCTGCTATTTGCTGTGCATGAGAGACAAGCCTTCCCGTCCTAGCAGCAAAACACGCATTTATTCATGTCTGTACCCTAAACCCTAAACCCTAATCTATATTTCTACCTAAATAAAAATAGAACAATATTATAATCGATCTAATTCAGTTTATTTTATTTTTGTGACAGCCAGAAAAGACAGAGACACCTCGCTGCAGCTCCAGGTGTACATACACCGCAAACTCGGCAACAGAGCTGCAGCCAACATCCCTTTGTTGTTTTCTCCTCCTGTGCCATTATGCCCTTAGGGTTTAGGGTTTAGGGTTTAGGGTTTAGCTTACGGGACCTTGACAACGTTGGAAGAGATGCTGCAGAAATATGTCTCCACTGGCAGCTCGTGGCGAGCCAGGAAGCCTAAGTACTGCAGCAGCACCTGAAATACAAACAGCAGCAGCAGCAGCAGCAGCAAAAGCAGCAGCAGCAGCAGCATAGGCCTTCGTGGTTCGATGCTGCCTTGATATGGGCAAGGAGACAACCGGCGGGAGGAGACAAGGAGACAGAAAGGCACTGAGGCAGGAGACACAGAGACAGGACACAGAGACAGGAGACACAGAGAAAGGAGACAGCGGGAAAGGAGACACAGAAAAAGGAGACACCGAGATAGAAGGCAGGGAGGAGACACAGAGACAGGAGGGACAGAGGCAGGAGACACAGAAACAGAAGACATAAAGAAAGGAGACACTGAGAAAGGAGACAGAAAGATAGAAAACGGACAGGAGACACAGAGACAGGAGACACTGAGAAAGGAGACACCGAAAAAGGAGACACCGAGATAGAAGGCGGAGAGGAGACACCGAGACAGACGCGATGGAGACAGGAGACAGAGACACAGGGAAGACAGGGGACACGGAAGGAGACACGGAGACAGGAGAAAAGGAGACAGGAGACACAGAGACAGGAAGGAGACAGGAGACACAGAGAAAGGAGACAGTTACCCTTCGGGCCTCAATCTCTAGCAGGTCGGAGATGCCGAACTCCTGCTGCAGCAAGCGGCAGCAGCACTGCAGCAGCAGCGCCCAGCAGCGCAGCAAAGCAGCATCGGAGACAGCCCCATCAGCGCTCAGGGTTTCTCCTGCTGCTTCTTGAGCATTGAGCCACAGCAGCGGCTGCTGCCAGTAGTTGCCGAGGGCCTGCTGCTGCTGTCGAGACACCCGAGCAGCAACAGCAGCAGCAGCTGCATCCTCCGGCCCTGCTGCAGCAGCAGCCCCCCCCTCCTCCCCCCATTCCTCCTGGCTTTGGGCGTCATCTTCCTCATCAAATCCCCTCTGTGTTGCAGCAGCAGCAGCAGCAGAAGCAGTTGCTGCAGGGGGTTCTGCTGCTGCTGCTGCAGCGCCCTTCGGGTCGTCCTGGGGGCCCCCGGGGCCCCCCACCCCCACTGCAGCAAGCGCAGCAGCAACAGCATCCGACCCCATCAGCTCCATCGATCGAACCCTTGCTGAACCCATTGCTGCTGTAGACTGCAGCAATTCATATTCTGCTTCTTCATCTCTTGTTGCTAATTGTTCTCCCTCCTGTATAGCCCCACAATCAGCACAAATCAGGTGGCCACTATGATCTATGCGGGGGGGGGTCCCGCTGCCGCAGCTGTTGCAGCTGAATGCTGAGGGGGCCCCCAGGGGGCCCCCCAGGGGGGCCCCCAGGGGGGCCCCCGGCACGCGCTGCTGAGAAGCAGCGAAAGAAGCCTGAGAGGCCTGAGAGGCAGCAGCTTGCTGCGACCCCCGCAGCAGCCGCCGCACCAAATCTAAATTTCCTTCCATGTTTAGGGTTTAGGGTTTAAAGAAGGTAGGGTTTTGCTCTGTTTAGGGGGCCCTAGGGAGGGTTTAGGAGTTGAGGCGAGGGGTTAGGGGCTAAGGGGCCCTCGGTAGGGTTCAGGGCTTGAGGCTAGGGTTTAGGGTTTGGCGAAACCTAGGAGGTCCAGGTGGCCTAGGGTTTAGGGTTTAGGGTTTAGGGTTTGGGGCCGCTGGCGCAGAAGGGCGTTGCAGTCAGGACCCCTGAGCAGCAGGGGGGCCCCCCAGGAGGGTTTTGTGCACGGGGGGCCCCCAGCGAGTATGGAGACAAATGCTACTAAGCCCTCGCCCCTAAACCCTAGGGGGGCCCCCGTCTTCAACCCCTCTAAAGACAGGGGGGGGGTCATGGTGGGGGTTTAGGCTCTGCCAGGGGAAGGGGCCCCCAGCAGGAAACCCTAAACCCCCGGGCTCTAGGCCGTAAACCCTAAACCCTAAACCCTAATCCCCGAGTCACACTATATAACTCAGGTCCCTACAGAGGAAGAAGGGCTGCTGAGACCCTCGCAGGGGGGGCGTCGGGCCTCAAGCCTTTGGTCAGGATTTAGGGTTTAGGGTTTAGGGTTTAGGGTTTAGGAAAAGAACTAGTGAGTTGCTCTGAAGCCGCCTGTTCTACGCTGCTAAATACATAAAACCCCTAATTTTAAACCCTTAATGTTCAGCTGTATAGACACTAAACCCTTAACAACCCCCTTCAGCGGCAACTCAGCCCCATCGGGGCCTTGGGGGCCCCGCGAGGAGCACCATGGCCCCCTGCAGCAGCACGAGGGTTTAGGGTTTAGGGTTTAGGGTTTCGGCTTCGTTTCAGATAAACCCTTGCGTAAACCCTTCTTTTCTTTTGGCATAGGAACTCTCTCAGCAGGGCCCCCCTGCCTCTTAGGGCCCCGCGCCAGCATTGGGGCCCCTGTGTCCGTTTTTCCCTTGGGGCCCCCCGTGGTTAGTTACTGAGGAGTTTTGCTGCTTTGTTTGTTTCTTGCATTTCTTTGTTTTCATTCTCTTGCTCCTTTGTCTCCTTTCTTTTCTCTGTGGGCTTTCACCCCGCTTCCGCCCGCCTAGGCCCGCTCGGCCTGTAGATCCTGCTGCGTGTTTCAGGGTTTAGGGTTTGGGGGCTAGGGTTTAGGGTTTGCTGCCGTAGGTGGGCTCCCAGACTATCCGTCTTAATGTATTCTGGAACCCCTTCTTCCGCATCCTCTGGGCCCAGCCCGGGGGGCCCACCCTGCACAGTCCCTGGCTCAGGGGCCCCTTCTCCCCCGGGGCCCCCGGCTTTATCGGGGGGCCCCCCGGGGCCCCCGGGCCCCCCGGTCCCTCCGGGGGCCCCCGGGGTTGCGGAGGGGGCCCCCAGTGGGGGCCCCTCCCCGCCGCCCCCGCCCCCCCCCGCAAGACCCAGGGGCCCCCAGAGGCCCCTCAGAGAAGGGGACTGGGAATGTTCAGACCCTGCATGTTTAAATGTGAATTTTTCAAAGCGAACCCGTTGCAACCGGTGCGGGAAGCCGCGACCGAAGGGGGTGGGGGGCCCCGTGGGGGCCCCCGGGGGGGCCCCCGTGCGGCAGGGGGACTGGAGTTGCGGCCACTGCGGAAACCTGAACTGGGCCCGTCGATCTAGCTGCAACATTTGCAATGCCCCTAAGCCTTCAGCCTTTGATGAACCCCGCATGGGGAGGGGGGGGGGACACTTCGATTTACAGGACCCGAATGATAGGCGGGAGCATGACTCGGATGAAGAGACGTTCGATGAATTCGGCAGGAAGAAGCGGCATAAGGCGCCCCGGCAGCAGCAGCAGCAGCAGCTGCAGCAGCAGCAGCAGCAGCAGCAGCAGAAGGCTGAAGAGGAAGAAAGCATCAAACTCGTCTTCCCCCCCGCCCCCATTCGACTCCCAGAAAGCGACGAGAGCGAAGACTCGGAAGGGGAAGACGAACGATCCCGCTCCCCCACGCCTGACTGGAAGAGGCGATCCCGATCCCGGGACAGGCGATCCCGATCCCGGGACAGGCGATCCCGATCCCGGGACCGGCGATCCCGATCCCGAGAAAGGAGACACTGGCATTCGAGGTCCAGAGAAAGAGACAGCAGGCGCTCCCGCTCCCACGAGCGGGGCAGGAGGTGAAGGAAAAAGCCCAACACGGGGACAGCGCGGCGGTGATAGAACACGGCTACAACCCTGCTGCATGCATGCATCATGCATGCATGCATGCATGCATGCATGCACAGGCACTCACGATTGTAGCATCGAGGCCCAGCGAGGCGCTCCCATAGTGTGGGGTTTTGGTGGACCCCTTAGGCGCCCCTTGCCTTTGACCTTGGTCTTGCGGGGAAAACAGCAAAAGAGCAGGAGGTTTCAATCTCAAATAAGTCAATTCATGTTGTGTCTATACACCGGGGTTCCCTACAGACGCTGGCCGGGGGGTTGCAGAGAAGGACACGAACAGCAAAATGTTGCAAATGCAACATTTGCAGCATTTGCTGCTGGAGCTATTAGAACCACCCCATAACAAGGGGGAGGGGGTTATGCTATTGTTCTGTTCCCGCTGCAGCAGCGGCAGCTAGCAGCCAGAAGCCTAGACAGCACCCACCCCCTTGTCTTCTCGCTCTTTGTAGGTGAATTTACAATGACACTTTTTGTTCCTTTTACGCGGGTTCAACCTTAGTGCCTGCGCCTTAGCGGACAGAAGCCCTATTGCTGCTTCGGTGGGATGAATGGCAGTATACTGTTGTATTATTCTCCTAGATGTTGTTGGTGTTGTTCTAGGTCGGCGAATTACTAGTTAGGGTTTAGGGTTTAGGGTTTAGGGCAATTACTAGTCAGGGTCGTCGTAGTGTAAGGGGCAGCGGTTGGTAGCGGTCTGATGTCGTTAGCTGCTGTTGGGATACAGGATGGCTGTCTTTGTTTGTACTTTTCAGAGGCTTATGTTTGTTTAAGTTTATTTAGTTGTCAGTTCTTTTGTGATAAACAAGAAAGAAGGATACAGCAGCACGGGCGCTGTCGGCGCAGCCCCAGTGTGGGTGGTGTTTGTATAGAAAGTGTGCAGCATAGCAGGGGTTTTCTAGCTAGAAAGGGAAAGAAAACCAGCATTTTGTGCATTTAAAATGCAAGCAATTCTCTTTGAATAAGAAAGAACGGACGTTGGCAGGCTTTTATTTTTTCGGTTTCTGCAAAATCGTGCAAGTCTGGTGGTGGGTGACCTGTGCTCGGCTTTTTTGCGCGGGGGAGTTTCCTAGTTTCTTCGGCTGCTCCTCAGGTTTTATGTTTCTTTTTTCTTTCCTTGCTCCTAAAAGGCATTTCCGCATTAAATAAGACTATCGAAAACCCTGTATTGTTCGTATTTCACCAGTAGCGGCGCAACCCGCCTGTACCGAAGGTTCCAGGTTGACCGGCAACCGTACGCGAGTTCTCAAGGAGGAAATAGCCATAACGTTCCAAATTATTCCATTTTTCGACTTTGGAACTAGTAAAATGGCCTAGTTTCCTTAGGTTCCCGCTTCTTACGCGCCGGCCACCCACGTTGGCGACAGCGGACACCGCCCGCGGCGGAGCGTGAACCGCGCCCAGTAGAAGCGCAGAGTTGCATGCAGCCGCCACATTTTCCCCGAGAAAAATAAACAGAGTATTTATCTCTGGCTACGGAGGTTTCAGGGGCCCCCGGGTGTTGTCACCCGCCGTCCTAACCCCCCCATCCTGCTCGAGTTTGGGGATAAGAGAGTTGCTGATGCGGCCAACGATGTTTTCCATACGTTCCTTCCAGGGCAGACATGCCCGATCGGTCTTATCGTCTTTTTTAGCTGTGTTTCTGCTGGCTTCAGGCCCGCACTTTGGCGCTGCTGCTGCGGCCTCCTACGCGTTCTACGGTGACCACTGGTTTGCTCTTGCCGGGTACCCCCATACACCGCCTATCCAGTACCTCAGTCAGCGCATTCTATCGCGGAGCATGGAAGAGGTCGATACTCCCCTGGAGGCTCCCCTGGGGTCCTCCCTCGGGGAGGGCACGGCTGCTGATGCTGCAGTGTATTTACTAGATAGTTTTACAAAGGTTCCTGATACCTTGCCCGATAACCCCCTTGACCCCACCTCACTGGACCCCTTGCTAGCCTCCGGGGGGCTCCCTGCCTATGAGGTGAGGGACCAAGAGCAGCCCCTTCGGGCGCAGCAGCTTGAAGAGGCTCCGGACGCAGAGGGTGGCGAGTGGGAGTGGGCTACTGAGGCAGAGTGGAATGAGGCGGAAGCGCAGGAGGAGGAGAAGCGGGAGCAGCAACAGCAGCAGCGGAAGCAGCACGAGGAAGACGGCAGCGAGGACCCCAAGATCAAAGAGGGAGGCGGAGTGCTACCGGAGTGGGAGCTGCAGCAGCCTGCAGCAGAAGAGGCCTCTGCCTTAAATGGAGGCCCCAGTGGCGCCGGCCGCAGGACATCAGACAGGTTCGCCCCACGCAGGGAGCAGCAGTGGCCGCCGCAGCAGCAGCGGCAGCAACGCAACGGACAGCAGCTAGAGCAAGAAGACGATGACTGGTTTGGACTCCCTTCGCAGCAGCAGCAGCAGCAGCAGCAACGCGCGCCGCCACAGCAGCTGCCGCCTCCAAACCTAGGTCCTTATGGAAGAGGAGAAGACGGTAGGTTCCCTAGTCAAGGTGCCCCCACAGGCGGGCCGCCAGGCAGGGGCCCATCTGGGGGGCCCTTTGGGGGCCCCTCTGCCGGTATCTCGGGTGGCCCCTATGGGGGCCCCTCTGGGGGCCCCTCTGGGAGCCCCTTTGGGGGCCCCCCTTCAGGTGCACGTGGGGTCCCACCTTTCGGCCAGGGTGAAGGCCCCGGTGGGGGCTCAGCTGGGGGTTCACCTTTTGGTGAACGAGGAGGCCCCCCTGGGGGCCCCTCTGGTGCTTCATCTTTGGGTCAGCGTGAGGGTCCCGTTGGAGGTTTACCTGGGGGCCCACCTGGAGGGCCCCCTCGCGACCCGTTTGGAGAGCAGTCTGCAGGCCTACCTGGAGGGGTACCTGGACGCTCACGTGGGGGGCGGCCGGGGGGCCCTGGGGGCCCCCCTCTAGGGTTCGGGAGGGGCCCCTCAGGGGTCCCTCCTAACGGTGCATCTGCCGGCTTCTCTGGGGAAGCACTAAGAGGCTCCGTTGGGGGCCCCCCTGCTGGCTTCGCAGCAGGCCTACCTGGGGGCGGGCGTGGAGGCCCCATGTATGGGGGCCCCCAAGGGGGGTACCCTAGAAATATACCTTCAGGAACCGAGGGCGGCTCTACTGGGGGCCCTCTTGGGGGACCACGGGGGGCCCCATCTGCGGGTTCACTTAGGGGCCCTTCTGGGGGCCCCTTCGGAGTTGGTCGAGCTGGAAATGCAGGTGAAGAGGAAGAGGAGGGATGGTTTGATGAGGAAGATGAGCCTCTTCTAGGGCAAAGGGACGTAGAGAGAGACGCCTTAGCGAGGCCCCAGCAGCAACTGGCTCAGCCGCAGCTGCCGCAACTGCAGCAGCAACAAATGCAGCAGCAACTGCAGCAGCAGTTCTTTCAGCAGCAGCAAATGCAGCAAATGCCGCAGGGACAGCGGCAGTTGCCCCCGCCCCCAATCCCTCAGCAGCAGCTGCAGCAGCAGGGCTTGCCGGTGGCTCAGGAGCAGCTGCAGCAGACGGCTCACCAGATGGAGCAGACCGCTAGCCACCTGCAGCAGCAGGCCCACCAGCTGAAGCAGCAGCTGCAGCAGCCGATTCAACAGCCGCCGCCTCCGCCGCAGCCGCAGCAGCGACAGCAGCAGCAGCAGGAGCCCCACCTACAGCAAAGGCGAGGGCAGCAGGAAGCTCAAGAGGAGCCGCAGCAGGACCCCGAGGAAGACGGGCCGGCGAGGCGACGGCGGCGGCACTTCTTAAATGCTGCTTTTGCTGCAGCACAAGCAGCAGCAAACACCTTCTTTGAGGTTGCTGCTGAGACGGAAGGCTGGGGGGCTTCCCCAGATGGGGAGGGGCAGGCGCAGCGCATGAACCTGCAGCAGCTGAACCAGCAGGTAGAGAACATAGTCAACGATTTCCTGAAGCCCATACAAACGGACAGCAGCAGCAGCAGCAGCAGCAGTAGCAGCGGCAGCAGCAGCAGCAGGAGCAACAGGAGAACCGGCTCCGCCCTGCGGGCTGCCAGCACTGAAGACGAAGACGGCCCCTACTTGCGGGGCGAGCAGGACCCTCTGTCGCTCGAGGAGTATGTACAGGAGCAGGAGGATCGAGTGCACCGGCAGCAGCAGCTGCAGGAGCGGCTCCGGGGTCAGGTGCTGCGGCAGTACCAGCAGCAGCAGCAACAGCACCAGCAGCTGCTGCGCGCCCAGGAACAAGCCACCACGCGAACTGGGGGCCCCGTAGACTACCGCAGAAAAGCCCTTCAAGGCTTGAACGCCCGCAGGCTGCCCTTAGAGGCCTCGTAGCAGTTCACGTTAATAGTGCAGAGTGCAGGGGGGCCCCTGGGGGCCCCCCGCCCAGGGAGGCCCCTCGAACAGCCAAAGGGGCAGCCACAGAATAGGTAGCTAAGGGGGGCTGGGCCCAGCTCAGATGCTCAAGGGCAGGGGGCCCCAGCCCTGCTGCCGTAAAGGAACGGAGGCTGCAGGTGGAGGCTGCACGAGGGGCCCCCGTACCCCCAGCAGGAGACCCTCCAGTACGATTCAAACCGCCAAGCATGCACGCATGCATGCAACAAACTTATTTCTGAATAGTGAATGCAGCTGAAGGGCAGCGCCAGTTGACCGTACAGTTAGATTATGTGTGGCACCTATAGGAGTTTGCCTTGCACTTTGTACCTTTGCCTCTTTCTGTACAGAAGGTTCCTAACACATAAAATACTAGAAGCATGCAATAACTGCATGCAGCGGCAGGCGCATATAGAGCAGTCTCTAGGGCTCCGAACCTCACCCTACCCGAAAACTTTGAGGGGAAAAGCAATATTTATTCACTGTGTCATAATAAATGAACGACGTTAGTGGGAGAAGGTACAGGGCTCCTAAGGTGCTGCTGCGGCGTCTGTACACCCCAGATCAGCCCAAGGTCCGTTGTACTCTGGCCGCGACGGCCAGCATACGGTGTATACCCAATGCGGTGTATGTACACTCAGCTGAAGTTCAGGGCCGCCTTCGGCTCTTCTGCGACCCACAAAAAAGGGACGGCGAGACGGGAGACATGGACATGAACGTCAGCAAGCAGAAGCGGCAAAAGCTGCTGCTGCTGCAGCAGCAAGTGGCAGGAAGCAGAAGCAGCAGCAGCAGCAGCGCATACTGTGATGCTACTGCTGCTGCGGGCTGCCGCAATTTTTGCAGCGGCTCTTATGGCAGCGGCAATCGAAAAATCAACAAAAGCGGCCCTCGGGGGCAGCAGCGGGCGCATGCATGCATGCATGCAGCATGCATGCAGCCCCGTGGGGGCTCCAGAGGAGAAGCAGTGTCTGGGGTCAATGAAACAACAGCTCAATGACGCAGCAGCTGACGTTGGAGGAAGAACCATGGAGGTGCTCTCGCTGTTGCTTCGCCGTTTGCTGGATCCTTTGCTGCAGCATCTGTCACGTTACGGCATCTCGCGCGTTTCCTCCTCTTGGCGTTCCTCTTCCTGCTGCTTTTGCTGCCCGTGCTGCTGCTCTTGTTGCTGCTCCTGCTGCTGCTCCTGTTGCTGCTCCTGTTGCTGCTGCTGCTGCTGGTCTTCTTCGGTTGCTCTGTCCTTATTTGCCTGCCTAAGGTCTCCATCTCCATAGACGGAGCCGGAAAGACTCTCCGTGCTGCTAGTCTTGCTGAAGCGCCGCACGTCCTGCTGCTCCTGCTGCTCCTGGGACGCCTGCAGCCCCGCACCTAGCGCAGCAGCAGCGGGAAGCTGCCGCCGCTTGTCGGCTTGCAAGTCGACTATGAATGCTGTCATGTTGTCGCAACCATACTCAAAAAGCGCTGGATTCGGAGATATCAATGAGTCAAACAACTCCTTTAGGATCTGACATAGGTCCGGAGTGTGCTGCACGCCAAACACGAAGTCCTAAACAAAAAACCCTATCCCTAAGCCCCAAACCCTAGGCCCCTAACATTAAAAAAAACGTCACAAGCTTCGACGCTGGACAGCGTCGGGCGACAACCCTACAGCAGCAACAGCTGCTGCTGCAGCAGGAATAGCAACAAGCGCAACTGCTGCAGCAGCGGCAGCAGCTGCTGCAGCAGCAGCATATCCTCTAACACCCTCGTCCTCACCTCGATTCGCCGCCGCACGAATTCCACCACTTCAGCAGACGACAGCAATTCCCAAATGCCATCGCATCCAATCACCTGCAGCAAGGAAAGAATTCGTGCAAAAAACAAATATGAGAGCGGGGCCAACCCCCAACAGCTCGAACAGCAACTGGCTTCCGCACGCGGCAGTGCAGCGCATCTAACCCTAAACCTTAAACCCTAATCCCTGAACTAGAAGTCCTCTAAGCTCTAAGCCCAAAGTTTCAAGTCCCAGCTCGAAAGCGCACAAGAAATTCATCTTTTTCCGGGTCCCTGTTCACTGTCACGATGTCTGGACACCCCGAGAGGATCTGCTTTTCCGGGGGAAGCGTCTCGTCCGCCTTGTAAACCAAATCGCCGAGCGCTCGTGACAAATTCAAATTCCCGTTAACGCGGCCCATCTCCAGGAAGCCCCCCGCTGCGTATATCCGAATCTGAGGAGAATAGATGAAAGAAAAACAAAACCACTTGAACAAAGTACAACAGAGTCGAAGTGCAACAAATGTAATGAGCACACATCCGTTAAAAAAACAAAATCGGCTCCTCACGAGATACAGAAGACGCTAAAGCGCAACCCCCCAAAACCCTAGTTGACTCCCCAACATACGCTCAGAGGAGACGTCAGCAGCCACAACAGCAAAAGCAGCAGCAGCAAACGCAGCGCCAATAACAGCAACAGCAGCAACAGCAGCAAAAGCAGCAGAGGCAAACACAGTAGCAACCGCCGCAGCAACAGCAGCAGCAGCTCTCTCAGTCACCCCCAGCCCGCTATCCGGAGCCAGCACCGCCACCGACCAGCTACCTTGCCCGTTCGCTAGCTAGCCAGCTAGCTAGCTAGCCAAAAAGCCAGCTTACCCTTTCCTCGGCTAGCTGGGGCTTGTGGTCCTGTGACAGCTCGACAATCTCCCGCCCACGACACAGCACGCAGCGGGAGTCGCCCACATTCGCCACGATGAGCCGCGTAGGCTGCAAACAGCACAAACCCCTAACCCGCTCCTTGCGCCCAGAGCTACATTCCTGAATCTGCCAGATGCTCTTAATCAAGAAGCAGCAGCTGCTGCAGCAGCATACTTGTCGAAGCAGCAGCAGCCGACACTGCGAAAACGACATGATACCCTGGGAGCAAGAACCGCGCCTGCGGAAGCTGCAGGAGCAGCAGCAACTGCATCAGCGACAAAGGCAGTCGCGGCAGCAGCAGCACCCGCGTCAGCAGCAACGGCAACTGCAGCACCAGCAGCAGCAGCAGCAGCAGGGCCCTGTGCAAGTTGCTTACTGTAACACAGACTGTAAGGGCAGTGCTGCCAGCAGTGCTAGCGAGGGACCTGCCGGTGTTGCTGTTGCCATTGTTGCGCCCAAAGAACCTGCTGAGGCCCACAGAGCGGGTGACAACATCGACAAGCCCAGAAAAGCTGAGTTTTCTGCCCTTTTTGGTGGCCCCTGTCTCTTCAGGGGGCCCCGTCCCTGTTGATGCTGCTGCTGCTGCTGCTGCAGTCGCCGCCACCTCCTCCTCGGAAACCGCACCGGGAGGGTCGGATGCGGCTACTGCTGCCGCTGCTGCTGTTACTGCTGCAGTTGCTGCTGCTGCTGCTTGGTTTTCCTGTTCGTCGGCGAAAGAAAACCTGTTGCGGGGAGTTGAACAAACGGTGGGGCCATTCGCTGCGTAGGCGGCTAAGATGGCAGCTGCTCCGCTGCGCTCTGTGCTCCTCTCGGCTGCTGCTGCGCTTGTTGCTGCTGCTGTTGCCGCTGCTGTAGCTTGAATGCTGAACGTTGCCAGCGAGTCATCGCCAGAGTCCCGCCTAGATCTGCTATGCACATTTTCGTCGACGCCCCTCGCACCGAAAATGTGTTGCCTGAAGCTGGGGGTCTCCGCATTGGAGCTGCCGCTCATGCCGGTTCTGCTTACCTGCTGCCCCCCTGCTGCCTGCTGCTGCTGTGACTTTACGCCGAAGTGCTGCCCCAGGTTCGACAGAGTCGACCTAAGCCCCTTGTGCTGCGCGGGGGCTGCTGCTGCTGTTGGGGCGGTGCCGTCCGCTTCGTGGTGCTGGTGTTCTTGCTGCAGCTGTTGCTTGTGCTGCAGCAGCTGCAGGGGCGAATGGGAGGTGAGGTACAGCAGGTCGTCTTGGCTGCTCTCCTCTCGCAGCAAATCATCTATCTTCAAGTATGCGCACCGAAGTGCGGTGCTGATGTCCCCCCGGTGAAAGGCAGACTGGCACTCCAGCATTGGTTTCATATGTGCAGCAGCAAACCTGAGCACCAGCAGCGGCAGCAGGGGGAGCTCACGCTGAGGTGGCCGTGCTGCAGCAGCAAGCTCCGGTGCAGAGAACCACAACCTGCAGCAGCTGCAGCAACAGCAGCGCGTGCTGCTGCTCGTGTGAAACGGACGACCAGCAGCAAACGGAGCACACGATTTGCAATCGGCAGCAGCCGCCGTAGCAGGACCGGCAGCTGCTGCAGCAGCAGCACCAGCAAAAAGCAGCAACAAGCAGTTCAACGAATCCATATTACCTGGAAACGTGAGCGCCCCCATGGCCATCGAATACAGCAAATATGCACAAGTCCGCGTGAGGGACGGTCTGGCCAATGGAGGTTGTGGTCCCCGCTGTTGAGGGGCCCCCTGGGGCCCCCTGCCCAGAGGGGACCCCCCGGGCCTGGGATGCGGCGGGGGAACCTGCAGCTGCAGCCGCAGTCGGAGCAGCCCCGGCAGCAGCCGGAACAGCAACAGGAGCAGCAGGAGCAGCAGCTGCAGCCGCCGCCGCCTCAGCGGGCTCCGTTTCGCTAGTGGTAGAGGTCCCCCGGCGCCTTAAGGTAAATTGACGGCGCACAGCTCTGCCAACTTTGTTACTTTTTTTGCTGCTGGGTGTTGCTGCTGCTTCTTCAGCAGGTTCCACTGCTTCCGCGTCAGCTGCTTCCCCCCCCTCTTCTGCTGCAGCTCCTGCTGCTGCTGCTGGCGTTGCCGCTGCTGAGGAGGACAGGCCTCCCACCTCGTCTTTCTGCACTTCCACCTCAGCTGGAAGAAAGACGTAGCACCCGTCACTGCCGCGCTGAGGAGACACTGCCGATCCCGATCCCAATGCTGACCCCACTCCCGATCCCACAAGCAGCTGCGAAAGCAGCTGCTGTTGCACCCCTGCCAAAGATAGTCTGGGCCCCAGCGGGCTTAGGCCTTCCCTCTGCTGCTGCAGAACCCCGGCCGCTTCTGTAGGGGTACCTTCACGCGGCGAACCATAAGAAGGGCCCCCCAATGCACCTCCTGACGGGGCAGCTCCTACTCGTTTGGCATACAAGACCAAATGGGCGTCCTCCATGGAGACGCGCCAGCCCTGCATGCTGCATACACCCCAGCGGAGGCCCATAGATTCACAGGCCCCCGAAGCCACCTCTTTCCCCGAGAGGGGACTGGAAAGATAGGTGCCCATTGCATAGGCTGAGCCAGGAAGGACGAGAGAATTGAGCTGTACAGACACCGCACGACACCTGCGGCAGCACAGCAAAGGATACGTCAACGCGCGGGCCAATGCCAACGGACCTCAACTATATCTGCACAAGCGCGATGGCCAGTGTGCAGCCAGCATAGTAGATGAACGGTGCTTTGGAGCCTTGCTGCTGCTGACGCTGATACGCGGCCGCTGCAGCAGCAGCGAAGCCGCTGCGAGCTCCTCTGGACGACAAAGAGATCCCCACAGCCTCAGTTTCCCTCTCAACTACAACCTTCAGGACACAGAGGCCCTTAAGAAGGGCTTCCTAAAGCCAGGGGGAAGGGAACGTAGGGCGACGGCGACTATGAAGACAGACGGGGCCCCTGCTGCGCTGCTGGGCCCCACAGCATTTGCAGAGGCGTCAGGTTGGTATTAATGAGACAGAACGAGAACACAAAAGTGGCCTGCAGCGAGAGAAAGAGACTGAGGGGAAGAAGCACGAGTTGCCTGGGCTTGGGCCCCTGGTTGCTCCGCTACGCGCAACGGCACTGCTGTAGCAGTGCTGCAGCGAAGGACAGACCAGTGGTCTGCTAGCCTTCGTGGCAAGAAAGAACCGGATGATAAACTCCAACGCCTTCAAACGCAGACAGTTTCCTGGCACAGCCGAAGCTACTGCTGCTGATGCAGCTGCTGCTACGCCTGTGGTCTAGGGAGCCCCGACACGCACTTCATCTTTAGCTGCCGCTTCACCGGTAGTTCGGGGTATTTTCATCTTTAAAGGAAAAACAAACAAATTAAATTGTCAAATTTGTCACGAAAAAAGCGCTTTAGCCGCGAACACCTCCCGGTTTCGGCTGCCGCCTGCCCGGCCCCCCTCTCCTGCGCTCACTGGCCAGCTGCGGAGCTTGCCCTTTTGCTGCTTCTACGTTCTAACTTGCGAAGAGTGTTGTATTTAGGCTCCTAAATTAAAGATAGAGTGGCACATCCCCCAGGGACGATGAAGGCAGGCCTAGCGACGCCGCTAGCCCTCCCAGCTTACGGGACCCACAGCCGGCGGGGGACCCTGAAGGGGCTGCTGTTCCAGTAGGGGGAGGATGACATAGACAGCCAGCTTAAAAGGGTGATGCTTCAGCCTTTCTCTCTTCCCTGGTATCCCCCAGCTTGCCTGCCAGCAAGGCGAAGCCCCATCGCTGTTCGTTAAGAGGGTAGTTGGTGAGGCCTTTTGCGGAGAGGGGGAAACATCAATGCCTGCCTGCTGTGTGGGCGTAGGGAAGTGTGCTAAGCTTTGTATGCACCATAGAGTGGTTGGTAGGCCCGTTCTTCGCTTCTTTATGCAACGAAATGCCTCAATCGAGATGTTAGCGCCAGTGCCAGCGAAGGTGGAATACTTCACGAGTCCCAGGATGTGGCTATACTCCCTCCTAGTCGCCAGGAGTACTGATCAAACCGTAAGCGCCTGCATGTGGCTCAGGGAGAAGCCAGCCTGTTATTAGTTGCAACGCTCCTTGCTGAGCTCCTGCTAAGGGCAGCTCCTCACGGAAGCACAAGGAATCCCGGCTTGCTACATCTACTGACACTATGACCCATTGTTGAACGCTTTTTCTGGCACGGTCGCGAGCTTGTAGGCAAGCAGAAATACAGGTATCAACAGCGGAGAGGCTGCGCTACACACCTACCCCCACTCAGCAGCCCATATCCCTGTGGGCTACTTTACCGCCTGTAGCGTGGTATATGTAAAGTTCCTATCTATGCGTCTTCTTGCATGGTAGGAGTCTCTAGATTGCCAGGTAGTATTGTTCTCAGCAGGCGTGGTCTACGCAACAAAAGGGAGCTTTTTTGTGTGCTGTCAAATATAGGACTGGCTGTCAGCCCTCGTTGCAGAAAGTTGCAATGTAACTCTTCATAGCCCGCCTCATCTGGCACCACCTTTAAGCCCTTCGGCTAGTGTGTATACGTGTAACGAGGGTCCCTGATCTTCTCCAAGGACCCGTTGTGAATTGGAACACCATAAGAATACTTGAGGCGGGAGTTCGCGCGATGTTACCAAAAGGCAGCTGATTCCCCATCCTGCTCCGAAGGCTCGTAGGCATACCGGGCTAATGAGCTGGAACTTCTTCGACATGTAGACGGATGGGATGAGTGGCAAAGCAACTAGCAGCGGCAATCTCTCCAAGACAGACTAATACGTAGACACAATAACAACCCAAGGACCCTTTGTGCTACATACTCTCACACGTTGGACAATTGATAACCGCGTAGCTGGCAATGCAGAGCCGGTCTACCATCTAGCAGAAGCATAGGTAACAACCTCGTATAGAACAAGCTGCGCGTCCCTTATGTGTTTTGATTTTTTTGACCGTCCACGGGTAAAATATAGATCCCCCGTTACACAGGTTGTCTTTGGAAAGGCCAACTCGAAAATTTTTGAGCTCTATTGCAGATCAGGAAAGTCCTCCCGTAGGATCGAAAATACCGTTAACAATTATATTGCAACATGGTCTATGGGAAGCTGCTGCTTACACAACTTGTACTCGCCCGCTTACTGCCTGTGGATCGCCTGGTACGTGCTTATCCATTCTATAAAGTTTCACGCAGACAGCAAAGAAGGGGCTCGAGTGTGATTTTATTTTAGTCTGCATTGCCGCGGTAGTTGCAGCAAGGCAAGGGGCGTTACAGCCCATCTCAGGCTGCCTCACCTCGCACTATGCACAGTATCGTATCTCGGTGTGCCATCGGGGGTTGGGGCAGTATGGGAGGGCAGCTGCATCTGAAGAACCTCTCATATCCATTGCACCCTGCCCCCGTCGACGAATAAATTGAATGGCCTCGTTACAAGTGGTAGCATCACATGGTTGAGGGGGACAGGTGGAAAAACCGGCCCCAGCCCACACCAGGGAAGCCTACTGCACAGCAGATTGTTAACAAATGTGAAATGCATATATGGATAACAAGTATTAATTTGCGGAAAAATCTTCACAAAAATCTCAGCTCTTGCTAGCCCTGCAGAATGCAGATTGGCCGGGACCTGCCCTCTGGTGGAGAGACAGCCAGCATCGCTGGCACGATCGAAGCCTATGTTCCAGGAAGCGGTGAGAGAGTGCACTTTGCAGCGCTCTCGACGTAATTTACTTCTACGAAAGTGCCACAAGAGCGAGGTGATTCCGACGCAGTACAGATGCGCTCCAGGAAAGGATGGAGAAATAGACGCGTTCCGTTGTGATGGTCCCATGAAGGCTTCCATTTTGAGGGGGTCAATTTAGCTAGAAACTGAGGAGCAGCAGAGGTTGGCGCATTCGAAGGGAGAATTCTTACCTGTACTAAGTAACAAAGAGCTACCAGCGAGCCTGCCACTCGCTGCAGGTCTACCGCAGCGTATGGGGCTCATTCCAGGAGCAGCCCCTAGCTTTGTTCCAAGGTACCGGTGGCTGCCACCTCTTCAAGTGGATGCCGGCCTGCAAGCGGCAAGCCGATAAACTGCTGTGAAGAGGTAAGATTCAACCTTCAACTAGCACGTTTGGGAACAATCCGGGGTTGGTGAAGAGAACGAGAGAAAATTGGCGCACCTGCATCCTCTTAAAGCCCTGGAAGGAAGCGGCGTGTTCTCCCTCCTTGTCACACAGGTGCTTCCTCTCCCTAGCCGAGCCAAGTACAGACTGCCTCTCCAGCGGGGGACAGTTCTGCTGTGAACCATTGGTACAGAAGCTCTGAATCGAGTATTGGGCCTTTTTTCACCAAGTTTTGATACTCTTCTCGGTAGTTTTCTATCGGCAGTTTCCTTTGTTTAATTTTTCCGTTCTTCTGCAACTTGTTCCCTTTTTCACCCGGGAGCGAAGCCAGATCGTTGCATATGGTTGAATACTTCCACTGGCCCAGTTGGCCCGGGAAAAGCGGAACCCTTCTTCAGGTGTGACTACAAACGGCGAGCGTCGCCTTCCAATAACGAAGATGCCAATGGCAGCTGCAGTCTTTCAGGTCCGATTTCACTGTGGAGCTGCACCAAGTAGCAAATAAGCCCTCTGGAAAGGCAGAGGCTTTCTTTATGAATTGGTTTCCCGGTAAAGACATCTGCAGGTGGATGAGCTGCCGATACTACGCTCGTTGCAACGGAGCTGATGCCCAGCCATGGGCCTCCTCCACGCATGAGGGCAGAGCCGTATGAATCTTCATTACTCCAAAGGAGTGAAATGCTGAATATTTCACAATGATTTTAGAGAATATGAAAACACCTTCTTTTCAGTCCCCTCGCAAGGCGCCACCACAACTATTCAGTGACCTCAGAGTAGCCAAGGTGCAGGGGTGAAAGTCGCACCTCACGGTTGCTCCTCCCACCACAGAATGCTACAACGTGCAGCAAGTGTCTTCGACGCTTAAGCAAGATAGCCGTGGGTTGCAGTACAGGCAAGCACTCTAGTATTTAAGCCAGGACGTCCCTAAAGCAGCTAACCTCCCCTCTACTTTTCTGGAACCCGGTGGTAAACAAGCAAAGGGGACTCAGGCTGACTCGGAAAAAGGCAGCCTGTCATGGAGTTGCAGTGGCTTGCTGTGCCTTCTGCTACACGGCGACCCTACGTGCGAGCATAGCCAAGCCCCACCTGCTGCATGCACTAGTGCTGAAGGCAGTTTGTTGAACTCTTCCTTCGCCTTCTGTATACCCTGCAATCAAATAGAAGCACAGGAGGCAACTTCAGGGAGCAAATGCTAAACTTTACTCCTCAGCCATGACCATTAGTTAGTTACGCGATGGGCCCTTCCTCCCAGTTGATTGGCGGTTAGTTGCTGCGGACCCCGTTTAGCTGACCTGTTGTGAGCCTTCCCAAGCAGCCGAGATGTGTACAGGCTAGGCATACTATCTAGACAATGCCGCGATATGTATGCATTGCACTCTCTGCTGTTTGCCGTGTACCACTACACTAGGCGGTTCCTTGGAGTGGGTGCAGCGTTAAGACAAAAGGCCTTTGAGGGCACCGAGGTTGGGGCTGTGTCCATGCATTGCTGGCGCTCTCGTGAGACGCGTTGGAGCTGGCGACGGCAAAGCAGGCCGGAGGGCCCCCGCTTTGCTAAGACCTCCACCTGAGGAAGGAAACTCCCCCGACTCTGAACTAAACTACTAAACTATGTGTATTTATGGGCCCCTCACTACATATATAAAAAGGGACCCTCCAACTCGATAACTTTAGAAACCAGAGGGCTTCTGTAGGCTCTAAAGCCACTTCCTGTCTACTGGATGTTTGCTTATGCATTGGAGCTACTGGCTGTTACCATAGCTGTAGCTCCACTCGTGCACAGATTGCCAGGCCTGCAGGACGAACATAAGCGAACAGGCCGAGCCGCAATATAGGCGGAGGACCTGCGGCTTAAATACTTGTGCTTGGATTTGTGTGGCTCATATGCCCTCACAGCAAAATTTTGGGGTGGCCCATATGGAGACACGCCGCATGTGTTCAGCCCAGCAAACAGCCCCTCCGTACAGGTTATCTCTCCAGAGCAGCTCGCATCAGGAGCTTCAACGGAAGCCTCAAGGTCCCCAGCTCGGGGGAAGGCAGTGAGGATTTCGCTGCGCAACTGGAGAGACGCGATACAAGTAGAACTACGGTCAACACACTCTCTTGGTTGTTTAGTGGTTGAACCAGGCAGAGAATATGTGAATACACCACGAAGGTCTAACAGAACAAATGCTCATTGGACTCTAAACCATCTGAAGCCGCTAGCGTAGCCTCAAGTGAGCATGTCGAGTGGCCCTTCTGATAGGCCTGCCCTGCGGGCTGCTGCTGATGCCGTTTGGAGGGTTAAGGAGACGCCTCTGACCGCGGGACGGGGTCACCTCCCCCTCCTAGTGGGAGACCTGGGGCGAAGCAGCTCGGTGTCTGTTGCTGAGGCAGAGGCACCTGAATCCCCATTTTGGGGCGAGACACTGCGTGAGCCCCTTTCTGAGATGGGAACGTGGCTAGGAGAGACGCTTTCAAACCCCAACACCGCCAGGACCTGAGGCAGTAAACACCCACAAAATAATCGGCGAACGGCTTTTGCAGCATGCACCGCTCGGCCCCAGCTCGGACACAGCCAGTGGGTCCATGGGAGGGCGGAGGGGTCGCAGAGACCAGAAGCGGGAGCAGCACTAGCAGGGCAACAGGACCAGTAGTAGCGCGTTGCCCTTCAGCTCTGTCAGGCACAGCAATACCCTGACGTCAACAAAAGGAGGCATGTGCGAGTGGTGGTGCTGGGGCGTGGCGTGCGCTGAAGGGTCATCTCACTGCAAAGAAAGTCAGCACCACCGCCACTCCTAGGGCGTTGGCCATGAGATTTGCGGCCCCGAAAAGAGGTGCCTTGGGGCTGTTGTTACGCAGGAAGGATTGCTTCTGCATTAGCCCCGACGCAATCGCCGCCAGGGCCCCAGAGTAGCTGCACAAACAATCCCGTACATAGACCGCCCAACAGACAAGTATCAACGCATTCAAACAGAAAGAAGGAAGGCATAAGCACCTCTTAGTGCACACTGCCATACTGACATTTGCAGACAGTGAAATGCAACGACACACGCGAAGCTCAAAATAGGCAGGCCGTCACCCCAACACCGCCTGCAATATGCGCCAATCACTTTCCCTAGACAGCAGACAGCGACAGCAATAGGCAACAGCTGCCCAAGAAAACCCTCAGCGGAATTCTAGTTAAATCGAATGGGCCTCTACCCCTTGCAAAACGCCACTGGATAGGGCAACCGAAGAGGCAAACGAGACAGCACAACATTCAAAATACGTCCTACTATCCTGCCAGGCAGTAGAGACCCTTCCTGTTAGCTAAAGTACTGCCGGTGCCCCAGAGTTGTCTAGTGCCCCTGGAATTTTCAAGTAGCGCCGCATGTGTCTCACATGCTTGTTAGATAGAACTGTTAGGCCCCTCTTAAGCTTTCAAGTTGCTCTCCAGTGTGAAAATAGACACCGCAGGCTACGCGTGGCACGAGTCACAGCAAACTCACATGGCAAGACCCCCTACTTTGTGGTACCGGAGATACGCTGCTTTCACAGACCTTGGCGCGAACCCCGGAAGCCAGAATATGAAAAGACCTGAGCCGCAGAGAGGCAGCGTTACGCGTGTGCCGCCATGGGGATTGTTGGCGAAGTCGCGGGGCCCAGGATCCGCATCGGGAAATGATAGGCAATTCGGTCCCAAGGCCCACTAAACAGTGATGGTCTGCCTACGGCAATCTGCGGTGCGGGGACAGCGGCCCCCATGACTTCACTCACCGCACAAGAACTGACACCAAGACAGGACGTAAACTGTCACTCCAATCCAACTATGAATGCTGCAATCGCACATTTCCGCACGGCAGGCCAGACAAGTGAAGGATTCAACGAGGCCGAAAGGAGTCACAACGCCTCCGCACAGCACCGAGGTCAGCATATAGCTGGGACTTCACAGTTCCCCGGGCTCCAAAAGCCGGCAGCCGCCTGGTAAGATGCTTCTTTGGCATCTTGAGAAAAAAGGGACTTTCCAGTTTTGCCCCGAAGGGTCCTGTGAACCCTAAATGTGAAAAACGTCTCCTAGGGAGTTACCAAAATCCTAAAGAGGTGCAAGGCTCCTATCTGGCTATGGACCCTGTAGGAATAAAGATAGGACCTGTAGAAGTTTGGAAACTTGTTGGAGTTGTGAAAGAGGACAACGACTGTGAACGCGGCGACGCCAAGGAGGAATGAAACAAATTGCAGGCAGGCGTGCACTGTCTTGGCAGCTGCATGCCGGAGACCGAAAGCCTTGAAGCTGATCAGCTGAAGGCTCAAGGGGGCCAGACACGCACAAAACACCCTGGGAAAACCACGTGAACGTGCCTTTCTCCACACTTCTGTGCAACGTGAACCCTGTAGACGAAACCCTTAAACCGGAAATTCTAAGCCCTTAGTCAGAGGAGGTCGGAGCCACAAAAAAAGGCTGTTGCTGCGTGGAAAGAAAGGGCTGGTAACGTCTGTTAAGGAGACACCTCAGAAACACAGCCAGTGATGCCCAGGAGGGCAGGCGTGAAGTGAGAATGTGAGAAAGCCCACCGATTCAGTAGTTGCCACTCCGAAGGCCAAGATGTTCAGCAGTGGATGAAAGTTAAAGAACTGAACTGCCACACGAAGAACAGCGCACACCGCACAGGAGGCCATCTGACGGCAGCTGTGTATGCATCGGCAAACAGCGGTTATGCTGCAGTTTAAGCGTATCCCATGGTGTATGATGAGAGGAGCTTTCGGCAGAGTCTTCTGGCTTCCCCCTGTCACCTTCTTAGTGATTGATTGTCTGTAGTCTGCGGGTTTGCAGCACTACACCTTTAAGGCTACCCATTCAAGGACCAAAGGAGTGAAAGCGAAGACCGCCCAAGAAGGAGGGGTGAGAAACACTAAAAGGACAGAAAAGGGCCATGTACAATGCATATTTTGCAGAGGAGTTCTAAACCCAGCCGGTTCCCTTTTTTCTTGCTGCATGCGGAGCCGCGAGGCCCGGCCAAGTCCATGACTTGGGTCTAGCATGTACGCGAGTGCAGTCCCAGTGTGTTCAACAGCCCACCGGAAGCAATGTCACTCAGAGAGAATCCGCCGCCCCATTCACCCTGCAGACATAGGGACACCTGAAGGCCAACAAGCAGCACCACGAAGACCTGCGTCAGCCAGAAGAACCGGCGGGTGCTCCCTGCTGTCTCTTCAGTCTCCATCCGCACTGCTGAGCTACGATATCCTGCTTGTGGTTTTTGCTCGCTCAGTGGCCCCGTCCTCCTGTCTCGTAGACCAGCAAGGAAGAGCGATTCAGCCTGTAACCTAGGCGCGATGAGACGTTTGCTGCTACCGCGAGTGCCTGTTGTCGATGCTGCTGGTCCGTTGGGTACGTTCAGCTCTGTCGTGGCTGAGAACGTATCCAGAAAGGCCACTAAGCACGGAAAAAGTACTGCCTGACGGAAAGCCAGGAGATGAGAACTGAAAGCAGAACTACCGGAAGCACTGTGCTGCCAAGTTCATCCTTGGGCGGCTGCAAACGTACACGTGTGGACCACACAAGTGTACGCGCATGAGTATGTGGAACAGTGAGTTAGTTCATTCCTGTTAACTCATGTGCATGTATGTAGCCGCTGGGCTTGAGTAGGCGCGCGCGCACGAATGGACCTACGTGTACGGAGATGGAATGTGCAGTGTCCAAGCCGCTTAAGCATCAAAGCCAATGAATGGTGACGGCCAAAAGGTGCCAAAAGGGAGAAGAAGAATAGGGATGGGGGGCCCGTCGCTCGCGGGGTCGTTGAGTCAGCTTGACTGTAACTCTCGATGGCGAGACAAACAGGAACGGTTGCATGCGGCGGCCTCCTCTCCTTCAAAGCTCCCCAGAGTGAGAAAGATAAAAACTCATAATACTTTTTTGTGTCCATCCTCTTCTCAGATGTTGGCTACAAGTACACTTTACAAGCGAACAGAATAACCCGTGTGGCCACCCGCTCTCGCCTAACAACTTACAAGGTCAGCTCTACACCATTCGCTGGAGAGCTGATTAGGAGGGCGAAATTGTGTCAGATTTTGAAGGAAATCGGAGCTGACTATTGATACACCCAAGGGCTGCAACCACTTGGACAGCCACGTGTCCTGCTAGGTTCAAAATTCGTAACTCTTGAGCGGGAGAAGGCGGTGGCGAGCATTTGCCTTTCACCATTGAAATGGCTCTGAAATGACTACTTAAAGCCCTTCTGCGTTTATGTCAGGACCCTATTTCTGTCTTCTTCTATGAAGAAGCCTCCAAATACCCCAGATGCTCGCTATCGAGTCCCTGCAGCGGCGCTAGTCTTCGGATGTGTTGCGAACGAATGCGTTCCTACCACCGTAATTTTTTGACCGGCCTTCCATCTGAATCGGAGCTGTAGCAAATAACGAGCGAAAGTGCACGAGAATCGCAGCGTATGGCCTGAAGCACACCTCGCCTGTCGGGACGTCTTTCCGCAAACTATCCTCACCCCACTTCGCTGAGGACGGCTCTATGCTTCCGACAGGTTTAAGATGCCCTTTGGGGGCTTTTTCTTGTCCACATTCAGGCCTCAAGCGACCTCCGAACTCAGCTTCCCTTGACCTGCGCTTCAGACCTGCAGGCGCAAACGGAGCAACGTCGCCTCTTTGCGCCGCTGTATCCCAGGCTAAACCTTATAATACGTTCGCAAGTAGCGCGTGGATGGGCCCTACAGATGTGCCGCTCAGAGCATATATTGGGAACTCTGGCCCCCGCCTCTTCTACAAGTGCAGCTGCAGCCCGTTGCGTTCTTTTCACGCAAATCCCCAGGCGCGCAACAAGGAGAAACAGGCGAAACGCAAACATAGAGAGGCGCCAGTGGGCCCCGCCTTGGTCTACAAGGCCAAAGTAAGTAGTTATGCCTGCTCGATAATGCTATTCTGAAGTGCTAGGGAAACTGTAGTTGACGCTTTGCTTGTCGTGCACAGTGGATTCCATCTTCTATATCTCGCTCCATTGGATCGAATCCCTATAAGCTCTGACTTTTCTGTTATCCCTAGACAGTATGCAGCCGCTAAGGTAGATTTGCAGCAGCAAACGGAGGGGCGCTAGGCCTCTTTCCTCTGGCTCGCGCGTGCACTAGCATCGTCTCCGTGTCTGTTTGTGCTTGTTTCTGCACCTCAGTGGGACGTGTACAGACCACAGCATGAGAAAACTGCTTGGGGTGCCTATTCTGGGGAGCCGAGGTTCTTGCAGGGCAAGGGACTTCCCCCTGCGGGCTCTGATGGCCCCTCACAAGCCCCTGCTGCCCCTCAGCACCGCGACGGGGGCGGGGGCCAGGGAAGGATGGGACAACAGGAAATTGGCGCTAAGGGCCAGATGGTGCTGTTGCGCCGCGTGTGGGAGCAACAGGGGAAGCTTTCTCCCTTCCAGGCGGCGGACTTGGCCTATTTTATAGCCCGTAGAAAGAACCCTCCCGAGCGACTGCTTCAGCAGCTCGTCCTTTATGTGCTCCACAACCAACCTGAAAGGCGTCTGTCTGTCCTTAGGATTCACAGGAAAGTTATTACTTTCTGTTTCAGATTTATTGTGCTGCATGTGGCACCTGCCGTTTGACTCCTGTCAACTTCTCATGCCATCAGGTTCTCGTCTCATTGTAGTTGTGTCTTATTTTTGCCGGCTGGAGCTCCTCCCTGTACACTGAAGTGTTGTACTTGCTGCTGCATGCTTCTGTGTCTGTACGCTGCCCTACCATCTCGGGGTCAAGCCCGATGCTTGCGCTTCTTGCTGATGCCCTTACCTGGGCCTGTTGCCCGTCCGCATCTCGGTCTATTTGTCTTCTTGTGCACAGTTGATTTGATAAGTAACCCAGCGGGGAGCAGCGGGGGGAAGCAAAAGAGGGATGAGGGGGGCAAGCGGGGGGAGTGTCAACGCAGGGGCGAGACGGGATTGTTCCCTTCTTTTCCCAGGAGGGGTTGGCGCTTCGTTGTGCAGCCCTGTTTCAACTCCCTTTCACCGGTGGCAGCGGGGTGAAGCTGCTGTGTGTCTAACTGTGCAGACTGCTGAGAGTCTTTCAACTCGTGCCGGGTGTGGCGGAGAGGGATGTATTGATCCCGCTCTGTGGAGCCCTGCAGCGCAGGGTGTCTCTGCTCAAGCCAGCGGACTTGCAGCTGTTGCTCTCCGACTTCTCGGCCATATATACGCCGCAGTTCCTTCCCTTTTTCTCTGCTGCAGCGCAAGTCCTGAAACAATGCTGCGGGGGGCGGCTCGAGCCACCCGACCCTTCTGAGAAGTCGGCAGCTCAGCAACTGCACGAGACGGTCGAGGCACCTACCAACGGCACTCATAACAGAAGCAGTAGCAACAACAACAGCCACGGGACAAAGGCACTCGGCCATAAGAAGGGAGGACTGTCGCCTCTTCAGGCATGTTTCCTTCTTCACGCCCTGGGTGAGCTGTAGGCTCTGGTTTCTGCTGCACTGAAGGGCTCATAGAGGAGCCGCTGCTATGCGCTCCCCCTTCCTTCTATATTTAGCGGATCTTACTAGAGATAGCGGGTCCTGCTTTCGCAACTGAGCAGGGCCACACTGCATGACTGCCTGGTTTCGCCTCTGCTTCGAGCGACACACCTCTCGTTTCATTTTTCAGCGCCTTTGTGTCTGCCCTGTGCAATGTTACTGGCAACTATTTTGTGTTGTTGCTGATTCTGGTGCTTCCGTCTCTATTGCTGCTTCTGCTGGGCTGCTTAAGGGAGGACAGACTTCCAAGACTCGTCCCTTTTCTCCATGCTCGTAGAGATGGTTGATGGTGCCGTTTGCCAGTTGCTAGCCTACGAGCAGCAACAGGGACGAAGGCAGGGGTTGGCTGCAGACCTTAAGAGGTGTCAGGAGTCCCTTGGGGAGAGAGAACAGTCGGGAGCTCTTCCAAGGGTTGCAACCGACCTCCCTCAGTGCGGGGGCTTAGAGCCGACAGCGGCGGAAGTGACCGGGGAGGCACTGGTGATGTGCGCAAAGGGTTTGGCGAACTTGAACTACAAGCCAACACGCACCCAGCTCCACCGCCTCGTAGAAGTGCTGGTCCCCTATCTGCTCAGTGAGGAGGTGCGTTTTGCTGGGTTATCTGTCTCCCGCTGTCTCCTGTCTCCCGGTCGCATGTCTGCTGCCTGGTTTCACTGCCTCCAGACTTCCTCTCACAGGGAAATTTGGATCTCTGTGCTAGCAACCTCTGTTGAACTTTTAGGGGGCGGTGACTACTGGCCTGCTTCAGTTGTTCTCTAAAATCTATTCAGAAAAACTTCACAAAAGAACATTGTATAGTTTGTTGTGGCGTGAAATAGCGTCTAGCTATACTAGTGGAATATCACACACCCTTAGAGGTACACACCATAATATTGTAGGAGTGTTCTATCTTGGTAAGGTAAACTTTTTTCATTTAATACAACTTATATTGGGCCTCTTTTCTCTAGCTCACGGATTCCGTATGCGAAGCTGTCTCTGTCTCCTGATGTCCCGGTTGCCCTTTGCGGTGCAGCCTTCACCGCTGGGCCATGCCCCTCCGGCGCGTCGCCTGCCGCTGCTTTTTGGGGCGGTCTCCGGTCTGACGCGTCTGGGGGCAGGGCCTGTAGGCCTGCGGAGGCTGATAGAGGAGGCCTGCACCCAACCCCTGAAGTCCATGGGCCCATACGAGCCTTGCGACCTACTCGTTGCTGCTGCAGCACTTGAGCCAGTGGCGGCGCTTACGCCTCATGTCGCTGCAGCTGCCGTCCGGAGCCTTGAGGCCAGCCTTTTACAGGGAATATCTCCCGCTTCAGCAGCTCAAAAGCTCACAGGACTTGCACCAGCAGCCCCTGAAGCATCAGCAGCAGCTTCAGCAACCGCCGCTGCGGGTGCTGCAGGCTCTGCCTCTGGGGTTACTGATGCTGCTGATGTGGAGAGAGAAGCAGTGGATGCATTCGGGGCTGGGAGAGTTAGTGGAGACGACCCCTGGGCAACGGTTGAAGATGCACACCTTAGTCCGAGCTCTTCATTTCGGTCAGCTGCCCACTGTTACCTCCTTTCCGTTGCCGTTGGTCTGGCAGGAATCCGTCCCTTTCTATTTTCCCTCCACCCTGTTTTCCGTGTCTCTACGTTGAATACTTTGGCTTCCCTGCAAACCCTTGTCCCCCCAGCTCACAGACCATCGAACAAAATGGCGTTTAGAACCGCGGCCCCTGCGCAGCGACAGCAGCAACAGCGACAACTGCAACCGGGGCAGCAACAGCAGCAACAGCAGCAACAGCAGCAGCAGCCTGGTCCGCTGGCAAGCGGCAACTTTGCTCAGCCTGCTGCTTCGAGTGGCTTAGGCACAAGCGACGCTGCTCTGGGAGAACCTAGGCAGCACTCAGCAAGCATCAGTGAGGCGCAGGCCCCACACGCAAATGCCAAATCAGGAATTTTTCTTGTAGAGTCTGAGGGGACTGGGAGGGCTCCGCTGCACGCCGTCCTACGCCGTTTGATATTGTCGGTGTTCTACCGCTTGCCTTGCATACCGCTGCGGCTGCTGGTTGAATTAATGGATGTGCTGAGAGTATGCGAAGTTGCACAGAGGGAACATACCGAGGAGCTCTCGCCCCACGGCAAGGCCCGCAGATGGCACAGGTCAGTTATAAAGCCCTTTCAGGCTAGTTATAAGGAATGCTTTCCCCGCCGCAGCTAAACATGGAAGATAAGCCCCGCCGCTTAGCTCTGTTGGTCTATCCAGAGGCACGCTGTGTAAGCAGTCAGCATAAAGTTTACGTGCAAAATCGTCTTGGTGTACGCACGCGAGAAAGAACATCAGCACATTCCTTTTCAGAAGAACAGCAACAAAAACGCAAGGGGGACACCAGCTAATAATTAGAGGAGCTGCAACACTAGAGACAGGCAGCAGCTTCTACGCACAGGCACGGCATGCTGCTGGCCTTCACCAGGAACGGAATGCGCGAGAGCTGCAAAGGGGGGCACAGCACAGTTCTGCAGTTGTCAGGGAAAGGCAGATGCATCTAGGGACCCGTATAGCACTAAAATCCAGAAATATGGTGGAATCTACGTGAATGTGGGACCGGTTTCTCTGAGCTGGATGTTCGTACGTATGTATCCTCCAGCATCCTCCATCCTAAACTACGTACACAGGCACCCAAACATGCAGATGTTACTGGAGCACTTGTGTACGACCTGAGTGCATGTCAGTTACTCTGTTCTGTATCGACCTTGTTTGGAAATGAGTATGTCTGCCACGCACTAGTGAAAATTCTCTGGGCTGACTGCACTGTTTGCGCGTCTCCAAACTGCTGGCGGAATAGGCTGCTTTACTAACAAGGGTGGGAAAACTTAGTTGGTATGCAATTCGTCTTGTGCTGGTTCTTAGTGTGTGAAGTGATCTCGAAGCGAGCACATGCATCCTTAAATCTGCACACGTGCGTATTAGTATGGCCAAACGCATATCGAACAGTACTTTTGTTTTATTGGGAACTGGTGGTTTGGCGCATACAACTTTGTCGTTCGGGTCGTTTTCAACCCAGTTACTTCTAGTTCTGTGATAGAATATCCTTGTGACGCAGGCCCCTAATGCGGGCGTTGGCCAGGGAGGCTCTCCGGAAGATGCATCAGGCGACTCCTGACTCACTCGTTAGATTTTTGTCCCTGTTTTATGTCGAGTTAGATGGATACGAAGTGTCTCTGGACCCTCTCGTCTACGGAATGCAGCGGTGAGGCTAATATATTTTATATTGTACACGCTCTACTCTCTCATAGAACCGAGAACGTGCATTTGTGCCCATGTACGACACCGAAGCAAGATAGTTTTGGTCCCGCGCCCTCCTCTGAAGTACTTCCCAGGCTCTGTCCTCGTAGACAGGGGAGCTCTGTGTTCGTACATTTCTGTATTGAACGCGAAAACCTCTGTCCTTCTGTTGGGTAGTTGTTTGCCTGAGGCATCAGCTGTTTGCAGAGGGAAGCCAGTTCTGGTAATTTGCTTTTCCCGCCCACGCAAGTTTTCTGTCGGCGATTCCGTCTCCCCTTTTCTTCTTCACTTTTTCCCATCATTGTTTCCGTCATCTCTGTGGTTCGTATTTTCCTCTTTTCTGTCTACATTTCTCTCCTTCTGCTGTGTCTGGCGAAGGTTGGCTTCTTTGGCTGCCCACGAGAGCCTGACCGACACGGAAGCCTTGAGAGGAGTGTTGATGGAGACGATGGTAGGAAGGACGCGGATATCTTTCTGTTTTCTGCCCATTCCAGTGGTTTTTTCCTTTCCCCGCAATTTGCATACTCTTATCCCTGCCGTCTAGCTCTTCCCCTGTGTACTACGCTGCAGTGCAGTTGAGTCTCATTATCGTTTCTGTTTCTATTGGTAGATCTGTATACCTCGCCTGCTACTTGGGAGTGTGTGCATTTGCTCCCCTCGCAATTGTCCAGTGCATGTTTGCATCTAGGCTGTCACTATTGCTCCATGATTTCTGTGTGTGTTCAGAGGAGACCGGAGGGAGCTGCAGCCTTCAGCAGCTTCTCCCCCACAGCGGCGCAATTTGTGGAGGCTCTCTTGAGGCCCCGCAACTAAAACAAGGCATACTGCAGGGTTCAGTGGGAGTGTTAAAAAGGGTCCCGGGCTTCCGTATGCGCATGAGGGTGCGAAGACAGTTTATAGGCCTTTACGCGGAGCACGAACGCTACTTGCAGAGGGCAACACGAGCCTGGCGCTATCTCCGTGTCTGTCCGCACTAGAATTAAACGTCGGTATTGTACTGGCTTTGTTTGACGCACAGCTGCCTGGTAGCGCGAAGAGATACGAGGTAGCTGGGTCCCTGCTCCAGCTCCCTTGTGAGCTACCGGTGCGTCTGACTGACTGTACTACAAAAGGGACCCAGGCAACATAGGGCGATTTTATCCGCCCTTTACCGGGACTTCCTTAATTTTTTGCTGCAATCGGGAGCGCTTTCATATTTATGAACGTACACCTGCTTGCAGCAAACAATGCTTATGCCGCTTCGCAACTTGCGGTGTAGTGATGGGCCCAAAGGACTTGACATTCGCGCCGGTGACATTCATCTCGAAAGCCCATCCTCGAGTCAATTCTGTGCTTTTGCTAGTCGGCGCTGACGGTCTGCTGCCTCAGTAAAACATATAGGATGGACTGTTTCGAATTCAGATCAAGCACGCCACAAAACCAGCCGAGCGAATCTTGGCAAGGTCAATGCTGCTGCTCCTGTGTGTGTTTGGGAGGGGGCTATAGCTTTGCTGAGGCTGCTGCATGCAGAGCGGTGCGCGGTGCAGCTATCTGGTTAAGTGGTCTGTGGTTTGTAAGATAAAAAGCGCACCAGAACCAAGCCCGTATGCCGGTGTGCCTAAGGGGCCTGGGAAAGGATGAGAGATCGATCAGCTGCTTTTTAGTAACCTTTTGTGAGCTGTAACCTCTAGTATTTCTGTTTGCAGCTCGTAACGGTCCCTGAATAAGATCAATGACCCTCATTACAGTTTTGAAACTAATATCTGGAATTTCTGCTGCTGCAGGCCTTGCTGCTGCCTCACCTGCCTCTGCTGTTGTTGCTGCTGCTGATGCTGTTGGGACAGCTGCTGGTGCAAACGTTGCTCTTACTACATCAACTGCTGCTGCTGCAGTATGGCTGCAACTGTAGCTAATGTTTCCCTTGCTGCACTTATTGCGGCCGTGAATTATAGGCGTCGTTGTTACAGCTATTGCTGTGTTCGTGTCCCCGGGGAGTTGCTGCTACGGCTGTTGCTCCTGGCACTCCTGGAGATCGGCTTCAGGGTGAAGGCGCGTGCGAACTTTGGTTCCGGGGGCGGTTCTGTCAACTGGCCGAACATTAGAACAAAGGGAACATTTCTGCGGTCGCCCGGCGGCTGTCGTGGTAGGCATCAGGGCTGGCGCTGCCAGGAAAGCCCCAAACGGTAGTGCCTATCCCCACAATATGGACAATAGAATTGTTGTCAGCAGCTGCGCCATGCCAGCTGTAGGCAGATAATGGCTCAGACCACTAAAGTGATAACGGGAGACCACTTAGATGAAATATACGCGGTCCTCTTCCCGCGGAAACGCAGTGTTGTTAATTAACGCCAGTCCGCAGTCCAACTCAACACACCTCTGTCAACACTGCGCTTGAAGCGGCCTCCCTTGAGTCAATGAGGGGACAGAAGCGCTCATGATGAATCGCTACGCAGAAGCAATCCTCAGCAAACCATTCGGGTTGTTGGTCCCCTTGGAATCGAGCATAATATCCCCGTCATCTACGGACTCCAGTGTCATCATCTCCTTTAGTTGCTCCGTCGCTTCATATGTTTGCTCTCACTCCGCGTTCAAAGTGCAAGGGAACCTACTCTGGAGCCCGTGTTAGAAAGCCAACATGGGTGGTCTGGAGAGATATCCACGCTGCTGCTGAGCTGGCGATGCAGCCGGGAGATTACCACAGGAACGAACTGCTAAGGGCTCTACGTAACGGACGGGGATCTTCGTCGGTTGCCAGCCCCCGTGCGCACTTTCAAGAGCGAATGACTCCCCTAAAAGCATGTCGCCCAGTGACAGCCCGTTCGTCGTAGTTCCCTACCTGGCGTCATCGACCTTTTCGCATGCATCCCCGCGTGGCAATGCAACATACCGTGTTCTTACAAATTAAGCAGGCACAATTTGCCTCTGCAGCTCTCAGACCAATATTGGGAAGCTACCTATGCAGCTCGAAAGAGCGTCACGCGCCTTCAATTCAGGCGGCGATCAGCTACTGTAAGACTCATTCTTTGCGCGAAATCATTTCGCAGTGACTTCAGTGCCGCTTCAGACGGCGTCTGTGGTGGAGAGAAAAGAGGGCTAATGTGGGTACACTTGATATTTTTTCTCTCATCAAGAAAAGCAACAAGTGGGAAGCCAGCTCCGCGCACGCGATCAAACACAACCAGTGGTGCTGTGCCGCTTTTTCACTTGCTTACAAGTTCCAAAACAGCAGCTGAGATCCCCTTCGGTCCCCAGGTACCCTAGACACAGCCGCCCAAAGCCCTCAGGCTCCTGTGTGATGCGGCAATACACGCGTTGCAGCGCAACTTAGCAATAGTCTTGCAAGGCAGCCCCTTATCCAAGCATGGCCAAGACCGCTTTCTTGCGCAAACTAATACTGCTGAGAACTGTTGAACGCTTACTTGACTTTCTATAGCGAGTCTGCCGGCAAATAGATATACATATACAAGCGGGACACAGACAGTGCTACACATGGACATTGGGGCAGTTTCCGCCAGGACACCTGCGGAGTTATGGGCAAGTCGTGCGCTTTCGACACATTGCTTTTCAAAGTATTTGAATTTACTGCAGGTTTAGACAGCCTCTTGCTAGGATCGCGGGGCCTCGATAGAATCACTAGAGATAGGGGAAGCGGTCGCGGTGGAAACACACCGGAGCTCCGGCAAGTTCAAGAGGACATAAAGCACTAAAATATGGTTCCACTGGTAGTCTAGAAAAACGAAATGTAGGAAAATGTCGAACAACTGAGTAAACATCAGGGTCTTCAAGGACAGCCTTTCGAGGCAGCGCATGCAGCCCCGGAGAGGAAATACTCTACCATAACTTTCCTCTCTATAGCTTCGCTTGCTTCGGAACAATCGGTCTTTATTTCCTTCCATGAGAACAACACGAAGTGAAGACAAGTGGAGTAAAGGATGATAATGGAGGAACTAACTCTTAAGGCATCAATGTGTCCTGGAGAGTGTCCCGTTCCTGCCATCCTTGTTCCCCCGTTATTTTCAGTGTTTTTGCGCTCTATCTCTTCTGCATGAGCTGCGGAGCTACTTCACAAAGGTGTACGCCGCCTCTCCACTCAGGTGTGCGCCATTACTCCACTGCGGTGTGGAACAAACCGCAGCACAGCCAAACTTTTAGGGGGAAAACTTGCAACAACAGCATGAATTCCTGGCGCCGCGCTGGGGTGTGCATACACCCCCCTTGAGCAGTAGCTAGCAGCAGCACCCAAGTCGGCAGCAATCGCGGCAAGAGCCGGAGCACCCTCAGTACCAGAACAGCAAGAGCACCAGGCCTTGCCGTTTGAATGTTTTCGGGTCTAGGTACATCCCCAAACTGAGTGATGTCCATCAACTTCTCTCTCCTCACATATCTGTTACCAATGGCTGCCCTCTATTGTTGTTTGTTCTGCCTATTGTTGCAATCATCCTGCATCTTCGCATTTCGCCCAACCTCACAACTGCTGCTGGTACCCCTACGGCAGCGCAGTGTATTCGGAGCCCCAGAACTGACACTCAGGCCAGCAGCAGTAGGACGAGGAACTGCTGCAACGACATCAGCGGCAGAAGGGATAGAAGAGGCGGCCACAGCAGCCACAGCAACACCAACAGCAACAGCACAGTCGACACCAACATCCAAAGCAATACCAGAAGTACCAACAGCACTAGCGCCACTACTCCCACCACAACCGCCACTACCCGCAACACCACCAGCCGCAGCAACAGAAACCGCACCACCAGCAGCCACCACAGCAGCAGGAGGAGCAGCAGCATCTAGCAGCAATCCTGTTGACCGTCATCTGCAGGCTAATTTGGAATCTTCATCGCCTTTGTCTGCCTTGCTGAAACTGTATCCAAGAAGCTGCAATTCGAGAACTGGCGCAGGGCGCATGCAGCCAGTTGCTGCTGCAGATCCTCAGCAGCAGCAGCGAACCCCCAGCGTAGCAGAAGCTTCAGGGTGTGATGCTGCTGGCGTGGAAGAAGGAGCTAGTGAGGTGTCTATACAACCCACCGCAGGCCGCTGGCTGGCTGTCGGTCGAGTGGGCGGCGCACACGGACTCCGAGGACATCTGGAGATATTTCCTTCTACAGCTTTTGAAGAACAACGCTTCTGCTGTCCCTGTAAGAACATGCTATTTCTGCTACTGCTGTTGCTGTGTCACGACTCCTTTTCTCGAGACATTCCTGAGCCAGCCGTATTTCTCTGTGTCTCCTTCTCCTCGCTGGCTTCTGCATCTGTTGTCTCCTTGTTGCCTGTTTCGCCTGCATCGACTTACCTTGTTCCTACACAGTTTCCTGTATTCGTCGTTTCCTGCACTTCACATTTGTTGTTTTTCGTTGGCCTTTATTGTTTTCTCCTGCTTTTATGTCGATTTGTCAACTTTCACGCGTTGTTTTCTCTGTATTTGTGTGTTGGGGCTTATGTACACTGCAGCGTCTCGTCTGTTTTTTGGAGGCGGAGGAGTTGGAGGTTTGTTTGTGTCGAGGCGAGTGGAGAGCGGCCGTTTTATTCGGGGACATCGAGGCAAGCCAGTTGCATTAGTGAAACTGCAAGGTGTAAATGACAGGTACAGGGCAGAGAGGATGCATTTGAGGAAAGGACAGAAGCATAACAAATAAAACACTTAGAGAAGTGGCGGAAAATGTATAACAACACTTTAGATGGAGGAAGAAAAGCAGAGGAACAAAAACGGAAGGAATTAAACTACAGGATTTGTCGTCAATAGACAAACTGCCGCAGTCCGTCTCGTTGGACCTGGTTCCGGATGTGTTCCTTCCCTGTGCCTAATGCCCAATATTTGTCTTCTTGCAGCTGCTCACGCTGCTGCTACTGTTGCTGTCCTGTCTTGCTGCGTGCAGAGCTGCAGCGGCTGCTTTGTCGGGTTTTCGAGTGTACGTACACTACAAGCAGAGCGCCGCTCTAGTGCCGCCACACAGCGTCTTGGCCGCAGATTTGGTTGGATTTGATGTCCAGCTTTCTAACAACCCTAATAAAGAAATCGTCAGTTATCTTCTTACCGTTTCCTTTGTGCCACCTGGCCTTCTGCCCTTGCAGACACACTTGGCCAGCTCGCTCCGGTTGCTGTTAACTCGTCATATGCTTGTGTTGTTGTGCGTCATTTGTGTGTTTGGTTGGTTGTCATTTGCTTCCTTGTGTATCATCTTATTGCGTGTCGCTTGCGCTTTTGCTTTGCCGTTCCCTTTCACTGGTGCTTTTCTCTTCGTGTTCATCGTGTTCCTTTGGTGCCTGGCTCTTGTCCTCCGTTTGCCTCATCGTACTTCTATGTCCATTTTGTTGTCTGTCTTCGTTTTTCGTGTCTCTCCCGTTTGCTGCTATGTTGGAGTGGGCCCCTTTATGGTCCACCTTAGCACAACGGAGGCAGAAAAAGAGGGACAAAGTGCCTATAAGCAACACGACGGTAGATCAGCTTCCCCGTTTGCGTCTCCTTGCTTGTCTGGCGTTTAGATCGGGAAAATCACGGACGTTGTCTCCAAACGAGGCATGAGACTCAAGCCGGTGAGAAGGCAGCAGTCAGTCTCAATCGCTGTTGTTCTATTCGTCTTTCTGCGTGGCTCTTCTGTGTCCCTGTCATCAACTGCTGAGAAAATATCTGGGGATTCACATGTGTTTCAGCCGTTGCGCTTGCGTTTGTTTGTTTCTTTCTTTATTATTGCTTTGTGCCTGCATTAGTCGTCGTCTGATTTTGTATTTTGCAGTGTTTCGGTTGTGGCTGTGTGTCTAGCTCCGTTTTTGAGTTTGCCTTCGCATTTTTTGTATTTGTCTTCACCTTCGCTGTACTTGTCATGGTGTCTGCATTGAATTTGTCTTCACCCTCATTGTTCCTTCATTGTATGTGTGCTCGCCTGCATGGTAGTTGCTTTCATCTACATTGTGTGTGTCATTATCTTCATTGTATTTGCGTTCATATTCAGTGCATTTGTGTTTGTTTTCATTGTGCTTGTGTTTATGTTCGTTGTATTTATGTTTAGATGCACTGTATTTGTATTTGTGTTTGCCTGTAGGAGGCAGTGGACGCTGCAGATGACTGTCTGGAAATTGCGGTGTACAGGGACCTTCCGGCTCGTCGCCTGCTGCTGGAAGCGTACAAAGATCCTGCAGCACCACCTTCTGCTTTGCTCGCCTCGGCTTTGCATGCGTTGGGGCCCGATCAGCCCCTAGGCATGCAGAAGGAAGATGAGGGCCCCCCGGTGGTGTTCGAGTGCGAGGGTTGCGGTCTTCGTTTCAGCGATTGCGCGGCAGCAGTGACCCATGAACGCCTTTGTCTCAAAGCTGCTCATCCCCCCAACGAGATTCTTGACCAATGCGAGAATAGCCAGGCCCCAAAGGCAAACAAAGACGAAGAAGATGCGCTCGAGTGGCTGCTGCAGACCGCTGCTGCAGCATGCGATCTGCCCAGCCATCAGCAGGAACAGCAGCAACAGCAGCAGGAGGGTGGGAGCAGCAGCACGGGCTTGCCGGGAGGAGGAGACAGTCGTCAGGTGTCACATTCGAGTGTTGCGCATAAGCTATTGAGCCTTGAAGGGCCTCAAGGGTGTGCGGGGCGCCGACTGGGCCGTCAGTTCTACCAGCGACTATCTCTTGGGAGTTCGGTGTCTTGGGATCGGGGCTCCCGCTTCTTCCCTAAGAGGGGAGAGGCAGCCGCCGACGCAGCGGAGAGGGCTTTGAGCTACGCATGCAGCAGCAGGACCAGCAGCGGGACAGCGTCAAGGTACACGGAAGCAGACTGGAATGACGCCCAAGATGTCGTCAGGCTTTCTGCGAGCTTGGGGGTGGAGCCAGGCCTTAGCTCCGTTGCATGCGAGACCAACCGAAAGCCCAAAGACAACGTGTAAGGCGATTCAGCTGTGAGAACCGTAGCTCGTAGCGTAGGCCGACACACCGCTTAAGGGCCGGGACACAGCGCCTCCTCACAGGCTGATGCAGAAGCAGTCGTGTTTAAAAACTCCAGAGCAGATGCCCCTTGCTCGTGCTGCTGCCGATACTATTGCTGCTGCTGCTGCTGTTCGGTTCTGTTTGTCTGCTTCTGGCAGGTTTCTGCTGCCGTTTGTGTTGGGTGTAACTGTGGAAGAAGTCAAGGTAGAGGCAAAGACAGTCACTATCAACGCTCCGCCCGGTCTTCTTCACTAACATTGCGGCCGTCCAGCCACACATAACACTGCGTAACACCAAACCAGCGGTAGCAGGCCTAATGGGGAAGCGCCTGCCAGGCCAGAAGCAGCAGCAGCTACTGCAGCAGCTGGCACTGGAAAGAGGACGTTTTTCTTCTGGGGTGCAGTGGGTCGCACGAGCGGACTTATGAGGCGCGGCAAATACGAAAACCTCGCTTTCCCGTGCGTGCATGAGAAAAATGTGCCGTTAGCCAAGGGTTTAAAGGGGCATATACCCCTTTGAACTGGATAGAACCTTAGAACCGCATGCAGCCTCCGTTTATTTTGTCCTCCTGGCAGCGGCAACAGAGCCGTTCCCCGGTTGTTGCTATATTCGCACTTTCCAGGAAGCTGCCAGTCTCCTCTTACCTTTCAGGATGTAACTTCCAGTAGTCAGGAGAGGACATCAAAAACTAGATGACAAATTCTTCTATGGAATTTGGACTAAGCCACAGCAGCGTCATGTAACTGAACACTGCAAATATGCAAAGCGTAAGTGAGAAAGGTACCGAACTCTGCAGCGCAGAGCGCAGTCTGTAAACAGAAGAAGGTATCCACAGAACAGAGCCAAAAGGAGGGCAGCCCTTGGCTGCTGAGTCCCTCCACTGTTCTACCATTAAATAGGGGGAGGTGTCACGCGGGGCGCATAGCTAGGTCGCTAGCCAGCTAGTCAAATAGCCAGCTAGCAAACCAGCCAGCTATCCAGTTAGCGAGCTAGCACGCTATCCAGCTAGCAAGCTACACAACTAGCCAGATAGCTCGTTGGCTCGCTGGCGAGCTATACGTCTGTCTCTGTTCGCGAGCCGCCTGGCCTGCCGACTGGGCAGCCTTTCTTCTGGTGGTGGGCGGCCGCGTTGTCGCCTCCTTCTTCTCCTGGAGGAAGAGGAGGACCGCAGGAAGGGCGACTCCCAGGAAAAGGGCGCCGCAGCTCCACTCTTCTTTGTAACAATCGCCTCGGACAGCAGCAGCGCCACATCAATAGCAGCTCCCAACGCCCGCCGCACTGCAGTTGCCTTCCCACAAGCCGCCTGCTGGTACCTAGCAGACCCCTTTGCCCCTGTCAGTTGAGCAGCGCTCTCCCTTGCCTTTCCACCCAGCCACTGCGCCGAAGCTGCGCTGCTGCTGCTGCACTTCGGGGCGCTTTGTTCTTCTACCCTGCCGCCATCCCACCGCAAGAGGCGCTGTAGACGTTCCTCTTCTGCCTGGACAAACCATGGGGTTGCCGATGCTGCAGCTGGAGCAGCACAAGGTGTTTCCTGCTGCTGCGCTGCTGCCTGCCCCCAGGCTGTTGTATCTGTCTGTCCTTCAGAGCCGGTGCTAGGGGAGAACAAGAAAGAGCGAATTGAATCTAAAATCTCCCTGTTGCGCGCGCGGCGCTCAGCCGCCACCACTGCAGCTGCCTCCTTCGGCAGCAACACCCCCGCAACCATCGGCTCCACGGCCCGCCTGGGGCTCGCCCAGTTTACGCGGCGGCTCTGCTGTGCCCAGCACACCTTTCTTCCTCGCCATGGCTGAAGGCCGCCCCCGCTGCTCCACCAAGGAAGGGGGGAGGCCGCTAGGGCTGCTGCAGGAGGCGGCAGAGAAAACCCTTCGGAAGCAGCAGCGGCCACACACTCTGGAGGCGCCACTGCAATCACCGCGTCTACTAGCAGCTCCCGTAGCTGTTCATGCAGACGACCCAAAGCCGCCGAAGACATAGTTGACAGCACTTTAGCTGAGGGGACTGACTGCAGCGCAGCACGGACAGATGTTATACAATCTTGGAATGCTTCATCTCTTGCTTCGCCCCATTTCCCCACAGTCTCCCCAGTCTTCGCGGCCGAGTCTTGGCGGCCGGCCGCCTGGACGGGCGCCTCATCGGATGCTTGTTCGATGGCCTCAAGGGCATGCTCCTCTTCCTTTTTCACGTAAAAAATTTCCCGGCTTTGTGTCTGAAGGACGTTCCGCACTTCCTTTGCACGCCTCCTGTGCTCTCGATGCCGAGTATATATCCACTTGTGCATCAGCTGATCCCGGTGGTTCCTTCTTGCGGCAAAAAAGTTGCGCTTTGCTGGCAAATTTGAGAACTCCCAGCCTTCGTCTCGCCGGTGCCTACGCAGGCGGCGGCGATACAGAAAGGACCCCCTTAAAGAAACAAATTGGGGGCCGGGGAAGCCAGGAATGAGTCGCGTTCCTCGTGGCTGATGCTGCATTGGCGCGGTGATGCCGGCTCTACTCATTGGTATATACTGTGGGAGAGCGCCATCGTCAACTTCAGTGTCTGCGCCTGCGTCGATGGTATGCTGTACATCTTCGTCTGCACCTTCTGAGATGTTGGCGGAGCTGGCGGAGTCTACGTGGGCTGAGGCAGCCAACAGAGGAAGCAACGGCCGGATTCTAGGCTGCCATGAGAACGACATCCGGGAAGTAGGGGAAGGCAGGCAAAACGCAGAGACAACAGAAGTTGCATGCTCAAAAGAATAAAGAAAAACTGCTAAGGTGAGAAGCGTGAACCTTGGTCTATAGTTGCCCCTGAAACGCGAACTTAACCGTAGCCGCACGTGCAGGCCTGCTGAAAGTCGAGTGAATGTGCCTTCCATCTCTGCCTGGAGGCAGTTGCCTACCACCATGATCTGTGCAGCGGCCTTTTCATTTCGGGGAGTGAGCCCATTTCTTGGGTGGGCAAATACAGGGAGGGGGAGCTGAATGTAGAGTTGTTAACTGCTATGATCACTTCTGAAGGGTCAGACCATGGTGCATTTTGCACTCACGGCAAAATCTTTAATGCTAGGGTGAAAATGTGTGACTCTCCGCAAGTATGCGAACCGTGCGCACACCCCCCGCCTACAAAGTGCTAAATTAGAGACATTACACGGGTCAAGGTGGCTTGCAGCTGGGACTCCAAGGCGTTTGCCATACATGATAATATTCATTTCATGTTTTTCTTCATTGCTCCGCATGCACCGGTCTTCTTTGCAAGGGCTGCGGCCGCGCGCCACGCAAGGCCCTCATTCAACGTGGTTTCCGCTGCTTTCAGCTCGCTGTGAGCAGTAAAAGCCAACCGTGCCATTTTTGTATAGAATGTTGTGAAACCTTTTCATATGTACTGACATTTCTACGGATTGGACGTATTTTGAGCAGCTTGGCCTCCAGCTGGCTGTGGTCGCTGCCTTGTGGCGCCTCTGATCGCGGACAACGTGAAGCCAACCTCCGCAGCGTTTTTTCATTGCTTCCTTCGCCGCATACTGAAAAAGTCTAGTTAGTTCATTCTTGTTGGTCTCTTCTGTAACCCGAAAAAGCCGTCTCTTGATCACGGTCGCAGGCGGCTGTGGCTATATCAACGCCTATAGGAAACTCGGACTCCTCAGCCCAATAATTGAAGTCCAGGGATCTGGGGATTGTGTAGTTTCAATTCAAACTGTATGTACAGCAGCGTACTTGTTGTATCGAGGCCGACTATTTCTCAATACGCGGCATTAGTGGCATGCGCCCTGTACAGACGAGGCGTATGTACATTTGACTGCGATGTGCTGACAACTCGCAACCCTGCCATAGAGAACAGATACCATGTTGTTGGCTACCTAGTGTGCATGAAGACATCGGGACGAAGGATTGTCGATACCTCTCAACAAGCGTAATCTGTCGTGCCGGCTCTCTCCGCTGGAGTTGTTTTCCGAGCTGCCCATGGCATTCTTGCGAATGCCTCCATTGCAGCCTTCAGTTGGATCAGATAGTCTGTTGACATGTTCATTCAGTCTGCAGGTGCAACAAGCTGAGGATATTTGTGCCTTCCCTGTCGACCCTTGAAGTAAACGGCCTTCCGGCGAGACAACACTCTAACGCGCATTCGCGAGGTGGAGGGAGGCGACCAGCAAACGCTTTGCCTGCAGCGCACAACAGGAAATGGGGGCCTTCAACAGCTGCTTCTCCAGCACACTTAGACTGTGCTGCACGAAAAAGGTTCACCAGATCCGCGTCGCCGGCCCTGCCCAGGCAGGGAAAACGTCGATCATAAAATGGATGAAGTATAAGAGTTTCTTCAAGCTGGCCCCTACAGAGGGTACTTTGTTTATCTTCACTCCCTAGTGTCTTCCTCAGCAGCGACTGCCGCACGGGGCGATGTGCTATTATATGCGTTGTTTGGGTCTGGCGTATGCCCCGCGTTTGTGCGCGTCATCTGCAGCAAAGTGCCCATTTTTAGACACGCGTTAAGCCTTTCCACTATATTCTGGCGCCTTGAGTTCATTTACTAACATGCTCTGATGCGATGCAGGACTGGAAGTCGAGCGGATCGACTACCCAGACACTGCACTCGTGATGTGGGACACTCGGCAGCACTTTGAAGACATGGTGCGTCATCCGAGGCTGTTTTGCAGCACTGACCTTTGTCAATAAATAAGAGCACAAATGCCCACGTTGGCCTGTAAAAATGCTTTGCAAGTTTTACGAATGGCTGATTAACAGAGCCTCGTGATTAGTGTTGTGCTTCTTGGGCGCGCTTCCTGCAACGGCTAAGGAACTGCTCTTGTGAACTATGCTTCTCATTTCAGGTGCGACCGCATCAACTGGACATTCGATGCATCATTTTCGTGGTGGATAGTGCAGACCCAGGCCGTCTGCGAGTGGGTAAGTATTTTTTTGTGCCCCCAATCTCAGGAACTCAGGCGTTCTGCCGTGTGTACAGTTAATCTGCCTCATTGGCGTGGTGAGTCTGTCTGCCAATTGAAGAGTGTTTGTACTGCGCAGCCAACCGCTCACTCGACCGCTTGCTGCGAGACTTGCCAAACGCAAATATTCTTCTCGTCTTCGCGACAAAGCAGGACAGGCCAGGGGCTCTATCAGTAGCCGAAATACAGCATCAGTTGAAACTACATCAGCTTGTTGACAAGGAATGGTGTGTCGCTCCCCCTCAACCCTAGGCCCAAAACGTTAAAAGTAAGATTTTTTTCCTTTTTCACGAACTATCTTGCGTGTCCGTTGCTTCCTCTCCTGTCCCTGCGTACAGTGGCGTCTTCGCCTGCAGCGCCAAGACGGGCGAAGGCATAGAAGAAGGAATTTCGTGGCTTATTAGGCAGCTGAAGCAGCAAGATGGTGCGCCATGTGTATGCGATGCTGATCAGTCCATTCCGTGCTTCTTGCAGCAGCTGTCGGTCTGAGTTGAGCTCGCCCAGCATTTTAAAGGGGGGATGGAAGCAGATCGCAGAAAAAGCACAATAATGGGAGCAAAGGCAGTGCAACTGCCTCCATTGCTTGGCTCAGGAGACATTCTGCCCGCAGTCCGTAATTTTCCTCCATTTAGACACACGGCAACGGCTTCCCGTGTCCTTAGGTGTCTCCATTTATTGCTCCTGTGCGCACAGCAGTTAGCGCATTCTGCCCGACGTTCATTTGGCTTTTAAGACCCCGTATATGCGACCTTTTTTGCAGCAGCAGCAGCAGCAGCGTCGATAGCAAAAACAATGGCTCCTGCAGCGATTGACCGCCGGGTCGTGCAGCTCCTTTTGAGGCAGGGGGGAAACGCTGCTAGCTAGTAGTGCTGAGCCTTTGCACGGTCCTGCCCTGGGAGTTGCGCCGCTGCAGTTGAATTTATGCAGCCCGCATGCACGCGCATTCCTTATGCATCTGCTCCTGCTTGTATTTGGAGGGCGTCCTCTGTGTGCCTACGTCTTGCAGCGACGCAGCTTGTTGTTTACTGTTGGTCGCGAGAGGATGCTTACTCCGTCCTTTGGCTTTTCTTCATCGTTGCACTTTTGGCATCCAGCCTGCAGCCCTTTGCTGCTGTATTTTACAACTGTCCAAGCGGTATAACATTTGATAAGAGGGAAGCGCGCGAAAAACGTTGAGGGCGACGTCACCTCAACCTGTCTAGAAGGGTTACTATTTATGTTACGAGTGGTGCTAGGCAAACAACAGTACGGTGATTACTTCTGCCTACAGGATTCTGAATGATAGCAACAGTCCTGGGTACTGTCTTGGGTGACCTTCCCCTTGGCCAGGTCATGCATTACCCAGTGTGTAAAGGAAGCACAATTAGGCAAAGTTCACTTGGAAGAAGGTGGTGAAAAGTTGTCACAGAGTGAGTGTTTCATTCAGAAATGTTGTTTTCAAGAGACTAGGGTATGGGGCAGAGGGTTACTGCTGAGGGTACAGATTTTGGGGGAACCAAGCAGGCAAACGGGAAGGCTGAGCACCCACCAGAAAGGAAGGCAGTCTGCACGTTTTTCTGCTGCATGCAGCCTGCACATACCTCAATTACTATGTAGCCGCCAGAGCTACAAAACCCCAAAGAAGGGAAGGTGACAGTATATAGGGGCCCGCCAGGAATAAGCAGACGACACCGAGAACGGGTCTCCGCGACGCAAGTGTGCATTAATTCAACCAGCGCCACACTTCCCCCGTATCTAATACTGCTCGGCCCAGGCTTACGCCGTATTCCAAACAGGCCCTAATCAGCCTCGGGCCGCCGAGGCGTTTTTGCTCAGAGGCGAATTTGGCGGAGCCTCTGCCACTGCAGGCACCGGACGCAAACACACTACTCCACGAAGTGCGGCTCCCCGCATAAACATATTCTTACGGAGACACGTAGCAACTTTTTGCTGCCCATATACACACACATGTATACATTTTGCATATATTACACATTAAATACCATATATACATGCAACATGAGCGAGTTGACAAAAGCCATGCTACTAGTGCCGTTGAGATCGTAACGGTTTCTAACTTTGGTCGCTGTCTTGTCACGCGAAAGGACTAATTTTCATTAAAACCTGTCAAAAGGGAAACAGAAGTGTATGCACTCAATACGTGGAGGGGTTTAAGGTTGCACTTATTTTGCTGCGCATGCGGGGCCGCCGGATGGGAAAAGAAAGCGGAGAGCCTCACAGCTCCTATCGACGGCTTTGAAGACGCCCAACGCCTGGCCAAGCAATCGGGAGGCGTTGGCGGCGTCTGCTGGGACAATGAGGGTGTTGCTGCCTTCCGCCAGTCTTCCGAAGGCAGCAACATAATTCTCAGCCAACTGCAAACTGAGCGCGTGCATGCCTCCTGCAATGACAGGGTGTGAGCAGACGAGCAGAGGGTCTGCCTGCATGTAATACCCACTTATTGGGGATCGACGGGTTTCAAGGCCACCACAGTCACATAAACGTACTGGCAAAAGAAACAAAAATGGCTGGGAGCTGCAGCTATTCCAAATATGAGCTTTACTTCTCGTAAAAGAAGCTCTAGTTGAGTATGCCAGGAAGTAAGAAAAAACATCGAAGGAAATGGCAGGACGAAGACAGAGTGCTAGCAAAGCACAGTTGCATGAGCACCTGGAATGTTAGTTGTGTCGGCTATCTTCCGAACGCTCTCCGCCGCGGCTGCGGCCCTTTGCCTAACTGCCTCGGCCTGCCCCTCAGCGTTTAAGATTGTAGCTTCCTTCTGCCCCAAGGCGATGTTCACAAGCCGGGCCCTCTCCCCTTCGCTGCGCAGCACCTCAGCCCTTTTCAGTCGTTCTGCCTCAGCCTGTGTTTATAGGCACAGCAGCAGCAGCAGCAGCAGCGCCGTGGCAAGCAAGCAACGAACCCACTGGCCGCAAGCATACAAAGCAAGGCTCGCGCAAGTGACTCGGAAGAGCTTCTACGAGGATAGCATAAGGCTTGATAAAATAAAGATGTATGCTCTTTTGAGCAACGAAAGAAGCCCGAACGACAACTACTCGAGCGCCACCGGTGAACAATCAGAAGCTTTCTCCCATTCAGACGCTACGAGGCATCAATCGTGTTAGGAGGGACAACCGGCACTGGAGGGAAAATATATAGGCATACATAGGACGCTTAGCCTTTTCTTCTGTTTTCTGTAACTTAGAATAGCTGCAGGGCAGCAGGTACCCGGGTAGAATTCCTGCTACTGGGAACGCTAAGATACAGGCGACGGCAAAATAAAACAGATTGCATGCACGACGGGGACATGACGCAAACATGTAGCAGAAAATGTCAGCTGGTACATCTCGTTATAACAAAGAGACCGACCCTGCAAGGCGAGGGAAGAAGGGCAAGGAGAAAGCGGCTGAGAGGCATGGGCCTGGCAGTCGCAAAGAGCTCCGTACCTGTCGCTCCATCGCACTTCTAATGTTCGCTGGCAGGATGATGTCACGAATTTCATAACGAAGGCATGTCAGGCCCCACGGCCCTGCTGCGGTGTTTATAGCCTAGAAGGACAAAACAGAAAGCAAGCAGCATGCGTATTTCACCGCTTCTTTCGCTCTCTTTCATGCACAAAGCGGCGTGGTAATATATGCACTGGCGTTATACCTTTACACTAATATATGCATACACATGCGAGAAACTGAGCACCCTAGGTGTATTTGCAGTGGAAACACTCGAATATGGAAGTGGAGCCACAGCAGGGGAAAGCGGAGGCAACTGCCAAATAAAATCGGTGCAGACGGGTATTGCAGAGCTTCGCACCTCTACAATTGTCTTGTTAAGGGCGTTTCGCTCGAGGAATGTGTTGTCCAGAGTCAGTTTCCCCAGTTCAGATCGCATGGTTGTTTGGGCCAGCTGGGTGACCGCAAATATAGGGTTCTCAACTCCGTATGAAGCCTAAGAAAACATGGGCATGGTTCGAGTGTTCGGAATTTAGGCCTCGGAAATATGGAATTAACAGTTTTGGCCACAATTAACTACGTCGCGTTTGCTTTTACAGAGTGTAATGGGAATTGTTCTCGGCTTTGTCGGCTAAAGTGGTAGTTTATGTGGAGATGCGCTTGCCTTACGAAATATATTAGTGTGTGTGTGTGTGTGTGTGTGTGTGTGTGTGTGTGT
>HG713455.1:55104-84164 GCA_000499725.1 Eimeria brunetti
CTTGTACTTATGCGTTCGTAGCAGGCAAAATAAATCTCTGTAAAAAGGAAGGCAAGAAGGAGGGCAAAGACCATGACCCACTTTATACGCATCTTTTATTTGCACATACAGGACTCCGTCAATCTGTAAGGTGACCTGTACGCGCACGGTAGAGGGCAACGAGACCATAACAGTTCATATACGATGGTTCTTCTTCTCCCGCAAGCAAGCAGGCAAACGTCCTCAGATCCATGCCATCTGATGTGACAAGCAAGCAGTAGCAGCCAGGGTACTGCAGAAAATACTACGATCTTCAAGAATCTTCAATAATCCCTATCCTCTCATTTTTGATTTTCAAGCCCTCGCTGCACCACTACAAGCGCACGTTGTCACGCGTGATGGCTGCCTGGTTTGGTATTGGAAGCGCCTCCTCCTTTAACGAATGTATGTACGCCAGTCTGTCCACCAAAGGAATCAGGAAGTGCAGACCTGGGGTAAGCACCCGATGGAAACGGCCAAATCTGCAGCAAAATTCACCGGCAGAGAAGGAACACACCAAGCTGCGCACTGCGTGGCGTGCACTACATGCTAAAGCCATGCATAGCATACTATTGTTCAAGCTGAAGGGCTTCGCTGGTGGGCAAGCAACTGTTTTTCCAGCACGCCTGTTCTCTCTCTGCCTGTCTCGCTACTTCCATCTATTTGCTGAGCCAGATTGTTCGTGGCTGCCTGCCTGTGGATATGTTTTCTTTAAACTACAGATGCACTTTTCACGAGGGACAGTAAATATGAGAGACACTGAAAGGTTCGGCGCGATTGTGTTTCCGATAGCATGCGCGGAGCCGGCTGCTCATTTGTTGTCACTCCTGCTGACATAACGCCTAATAACACGATTACACTTCTCACCTCTCCACCACATAAGCCATCTGATGAGGAACTGAAATAAATCCAAGGTGATTTCGCGCAAAAAATGAGTCTGACAATCGTCTGCTGCTGCCTGAAGTGATGCTCCGTGACCCTCTTGCCACGGGCACAGGCACCTTCCTAAGGAGCGCTGCAGAACTCCCCCGAAGTCCGTCCCCTAGTCCTGTATTTTTCGCCAGTCCCAAAGTATTTGAGGGGGAATAGCCATGCGATGGGGACGCGGCAGCCACAAGTTGCGCACGCCCCGCTGTCAGAAAGCCGCGGTTACCATTTGGGACAGAAAATGGCAACCAAGGGTTTCTGCCTATGCAGAGCTTCAACGAGAGAGCAGATAGCCTCGCTCTTGCTAAAGGCGGCGCAGATAAACCAAGGGGCAAGGCTGTGGCTGAAATGGCTTCTCCCCTGAAGCCCCCCAAACGAAACATTGCCTTCCGCCCCTGGATTTTCGCGACGTCGTCGAAAAACACCTGCACACCTTGGAGCTGCCTTTGCCTTACGAGTGCCAATTACGAACCTTACAGGCACGGAAGTCAGTGGGGGAGTTAGAACTTATTCTGTCACACAATCGAAGATGCAATTTTCAGGGGGGCCCCCATCGAGCGCTCCGAGGGGTCGTAAGTGGAATACATATATGACTAAACGACGGCACATTAATCGTTTCAAACTGCTTTATTTGAATAAATATAAAGATGCCGTATCCTGGGAAGCGTCTCGACGTATTCGTACGCGGACCAGCAGTGTGGGGGCCCTTGGGACGATAAGCAACGCTAGGTCTTCCAGGTAGTCGATCACAAAGTGGCTTTGCCGGACATAGTTCCACACATGTAATTTAGTGCTCGTTATTTACCCCTTAAAACAATGACACGTCTGCAGGGGAAGCTAATGCTGCCTGTCCTCCGTCCGAGCCAGCCCCCCTTCACCGAAATAGAACTTCGCGGCAATACTGAAGGCGGCAACGCGGGCAGAAACTCGCAGCCTAAAAAGTGCTTGCAGGATAAAGTGGCATCCAATTTGGCAATCCTATTCGATGTATCGGACTGCATAAGCTATCCACGGACTTAGTTGCACCGGCGACTCTAGCGTAGGCTCTCCTGAGCAATATATGAGCTCTCGACTAAAGTACTTTCACCACAGCTCACAACAGCCGCTGAATAAGCTCTTGGGAGGGTAACCCCTTTACACTCCATAGTACTGCATGGTTTTTTGGGGTACCTTCCAGCAACGACCCTCACCTCCCAGTAGGGCTACCTGCTACACAGCAGTGGTTAGTAGCAAAGGTGCTCGGAAAAGCGTGTAAAATACATACATAAAACTATATGTGCTTCCGCAAAGATCATCGTCAAAGTCTCAACGGTTTCCCCTCGTGCAGAGCGGAGGATAGCTACGCGCTCTCCTCTGATGAGGAGGGGACAAACTTTCGGGGGTCTCACTGAAAAGTAAGGTCATAATGAGCTGGGTATCTGCAGAAAGAGCATGTATGTGAAGAATACCGCCGCCTTTGCCAACTGCCTAGATGTGACGGGAGCCGCGATACTAACGTACTGAAGGCATTCCTTGGTTACCTTGGCTTCTAATCAGGCTACAAAACAAAAATCTTTAAAAGATCTGTAACTCATACTGGCACCTTCCTTACCAGAAGGGGGCGCGCGACGATCGATGTTACAGCTAAACAAGGGCTCCAACGTTGCAGGGAGCACACGGACCATTGACGCCTTCAAGTCTGCGCTACGATGCACGTATACTCCCAGGTCAGCATGGCATCAGGCTACGGCAGAACTGAGAAGACTTAACAAACGGTAGATCTTGATGGGAAGCTGCATTAACAAGCATCAGTTATTGGTAAACAGAGTAAGATAGCGAGCGTCTCCTATATAGTTGCTTCATAACAGGGCTGTGCGCCAGAGAAAGGCATTCACTAGCCGGCTGGGCCCAGGGGAAACAAGTATCGGGAGTCAAGATTGATACAACTGAGACGATACAGTACATCTACAAGATGGGACGAAAACACGGCAGGTCGTCAGCCCAAACTGAGAAGAGAACAGCCGGGCTTTGAAATGACCCCGGTTATGAGCCCACTGTTATTAGGGTCGTTAATGCCAAACCCATTTAAAAGTGAATTTGAATTTGAATTGGAAAGCAACATCCCATAGCGAATTTTGCACCGTAGCGAATTTTACACCAAGACAGTAGGGAAAACCTACGGGGTATCGCATCTGCTTCCTTTCCAATAACCAGCGTCATATAATTCGACATCGGTGCAGCATGAAAAAAGGTGAGGGAATTGGAGACTCAGGACTTTGAGCAGCACAGACAGGGGAACACAGAAGCCGATCAGAGCAACATCCGTATCCTCATGCAGTGTGATGTACAATAGTGAGTTAGAAGGTGGTAACTACCGCACCTGCAGATCATCATCGCATCAGCTCTGCTTATTCATGATTGAACTTATGCTCATCGGCTCTTCCCGGTACACGATAGCGGCTGCGAAGTGGATCTAGTATTGCACACCACGGCAAGGAAATGGAGCCTGCCTCATCGTTGGCCCGGTCTCCTTGACTACGCTTTGTTGAGGGCAGGCAGGGCACGTCTATCGGCAAAACGATGGTTCCAAGAGTCGCATTGACTGTGAAGTGGGTCACATAAGAATGGTGCAGATTATCTACGTTGGAGCAATTCATTGTGACGCAATACTAGGCATGCTGTTCGCGACCCAGTTGAGGATGGAAATGCGCCCACCTGACGGCACGATCGAGGTGTCACGAGTTGACTCCTGCGCAAGGCAGAGGTATTGCTGGGAATGATGGAGAAATGAACGCATTCCGTTCTAACGATCTTACGATTTTGGGGGTCTCGATCCAACTAGCATTTAAGGAACAGGAAGAGTGGGCGCAATTGAGGGAGAGTTCCCGCACGCACTGAACAGCAAAGACCGTCCTGTGGGGAACACTTTGCAGTGTTTCCCACAGGACGGTCTTTGCTGTTTAAGTGTTGTTGACTTTTACAGTTCGTGATGGTCGTTGTATATGCGTATATCCAGGGCGCTCGGTATGTAGCAGCTGTCTTGGGCTGCAACTCAACTTGCTGCACCTGCAGCGAGGTCAGCACAAGCGCGTGCAAAGCCAAGCGACCGTTCGATGAATGCATTAGCACTGTAGGCCACTTTTCAACACTTGATGCCCACCAGCCACTAAAGGTGAGTAGAACTAAGCGGACCAACTTCAGACAGAGCAGGCTACACATATCCATGTACACCCACGTTTACTTTCGTTAGACTCAGCTACAGGATATGCTTTGGCAGTATTGGAAGAAAAGCGTCCCCAAGAAGATTCAATGGAACCTGAGGACGGCGCTCAGAACCAGTTAGGCCGTTGGTGAAAGTGCACTGTCGGTGATTGAACCCAAATGCATCCTGGTGCAGGTATCGACTACTTAGATTGTCCCCAAAGCAATCTGTTATGTTCGGTCATCAAATGAGAAACTTCTCTGCCTGGAGAGAAACACGCCAACACACACGCAGTGCACGCTCACGGTCAACGAGTTTGAAGCTGTGGAGCTTTCATGTAAAATTTCCCCATCTAAATGCGAAGTTGATTAACAGGAAAATCTTCAATAGATGCATAGTCAAACCGCCTCACAGACTCCCTCGCTGCAGCTGCCTTCTGACCACGCAGCCGGCGTGCTGAATTCCGTTGCAAGCACAGGCGGCGCAGAGTACGGGGTTTCTCACCCATCTTTTACTTCCACTAGATTCCATAAAATATTATGGAAAGGCCTTAAGTTTCCCGTTCAGCAGAATTTCAGGCTGGCCGTGTCCCGTCCATCACCCAGGCGCACCAGCGGACTACTGCCTCCGATCAGTGGGCACTTCTTCACTGACCGATACGAACAGTTTTATTAAAGGGGGGCGCATCCGGATGTCAAAGTAATGTTTACGACAGGAGCTAATTAAGAATTCGGCAGCCGCCCTCTGCTGACGGCTGCCAATGTTGCGGCGTCGCTGGCCTTTCACATTGCAGGTAGATTTACCACATTATGGAATTTGACACTTATATCCCAGGGGGAACGAAGACGGAATCCGGGTTCCTGTAGTTTGTGTCTGCGCCTTAGAGTTGTTTTTCCTCAATGCATGCAACCAAAGATGGATTTTGCAGCGAGACCAACTCAGGGCCTTTCCCCTGGCTGTAAAGTTGAAGGCCAGCTGGATCTTGAGTCAGCATACCCTGCTTATCTGGGTGAGAACGACAGCAGTTCTGAAGGGAACAATGAGTTTTCGCAGCCCCAGGGGCGATCTGCTCCTACAGGAGAAATGCTGCCCATCGGCGAGGCAGTGCCAGAGGGGGAGCATCTGCGCACTCTTCGAGTATACAGCAAAAGCTTACCCCCAGCACCAGCAGGAACACCATCAGGAGGAGCGCCTCCACAAGCAACTTCAGCTGTTGGAATTCTTTCAAATGATGGTGGAGAGGGGGCAGCAGGGAGCTATCGAGAGTGCCGCGAAGTTCAGGTGCTGCGGGTATTTCGCAATCCCGACGTTATGATAGCCCCCAATCTGATTACAAAGGAGCATTGCCTTCACCTGTTGAAACTCGCAGATGGGAAGTGGACTCGCAGCAAAACGAGCATCGGGAAGACTTCCGCACCCCAGGTCTGCAATCATGCGTTTTTATTAGAAACACTGGTACTGCTACGGCTGCGCTCGTTGCATTTGTTGCTTGACCTCTTGGGACTTTTTTGGTAGTTCATTCGCAGCCGTAATGGTCTGAAATATGTAGTTATGTGCTTTGCGAACGCAACACTTGAAGAACTGCCTTGTTTGCGTGTTTTGAGTGGGTTGTGGCCATATTCCACTTGGTTCCTTCTTTCAAGTTTCTGCTCTTGTGTGGTCCGTTTAAAGGAAGCACAGTTGTTCAATAGACATTGTGAGTTTTTTTTGCTTACTGAATGCTGGGAACATAGCTTTACCGGGCGCTCGTGTGATTGCGTGCTGGTGTCATATCTAGGCAGCATACAAGACAACTGAAAGCCAAACGCGGACGTCGTACTCAGTGATGCTCGAGGAGGCGCAGACCCCTGGCGTAGAGTCTGTGGAGCTGTTAGCTTGTGCCTTGGCTCAGTTGCCACTGCAGCACCTCGAATCTCTCGTGCTCGTGAGGTATGCTGAAGGAGAATACTTCGCAGAGCACCACGACGGAGGTTTCAGGCCCAAGACAGTTCTCCTCTATCTCAACGGTAAATCTTTCCCCTCGTCAGTAGACACTACATGCGCTGCAGTTGTTGAATGCGACAGCAGACTGCTGCTCCTTCACTGCCTGGTCTCTATATGTTGTCCCGCTTGCTCTGCCGCCACGGACGAAGTGTTTGTAGCCTTGGCTTGGAGTGCGAGGGCCCCAGGTGACCCTGCTATTCGTTATATCCTGCTCCTTTACCTTATCTGAAGTCTTTCACGCCCGTTGTGGGCTTGCTTGGTGCAGATGCCCGCTACGGCACTCCCTATACTGTTAATATATGAGGGGCTTAGTGTTCAGCGCATAGGGCTATATGGATCGGCACATGTGGAGGTACTGGTACTACTATAGCTGTATTTACTGAGTGTGCCATGTATCTCTCTGCAGTGGTGTGCCTGTTCGTGCCCTCAGTCTGTGCGAGCGGATGATGCATACATACAACTAAATACACGCAGATCACCAAGTAAACCTGTATGACTCGCTGCACACATACCTACCTCCTCACACGCGTGCCCTAGTGAAACTTGGCCAGGGGGTATGGGTTTGTTTGTATTTTCCTTTTAGACGTCGAAGATGGAGGCTATACGCACTTCACTCGCCTGGGGCTAAAGATTGGGCCGTCCCAGGGGAGCGGAGCGTTGTGGAGCAACGTGACCCCACGTGGGGAGATGGATTTTCGCACTGTGCATGCGGGCGTGGCTCCTACAAAAGGCACAAAGTATGTCGTCAATTGCTTCTTCAATGAGACAGTTGTGAGACACGCAAAGCCGCCAGCTCCCTTGTCCCTTGAGCCTCCCCACGGCATCCAGAACCCGGAGGAGCAGTGGAGAGGTGTAGTGTCTTCCCCATCACCCCAAATGGAAAAGAACGCTGCAAAACGTAACGTAACCAATGCTTATGGACAATTCCCTTCAAACGTTGAACCTGCGAAGCCGCACCAGCCCCAACAGCAGCACCAGAGGGACACTACCCAAAATGGGGAGTCGCTGCACCGTTTGATTTGGGGGGTTCGTGACACTGAGGCACATGGTAAGAAGCAAGCGAGCTGTCCAGCGTCTACTTTTCCGATGCCCCAGCAGCTGTGGCAGCAGCACGAGATGCCCCATCCAACCTTGTACTTTGCTGCAGGGGGGAGAGGGGGTGTTGCCAACCTCCCGATACCTCCCTTGAAGCTTCCCTCGACAGCCACTGCCTGCCCACCTACTCGCTGGCTCACCCGTGCAGCAGGGGGCGTGCCCCTGGATAGACGGTGGATGTGACATTGTACAGGTTCTGGCAGCCACCGAAGCGCAGAAAACTGAACAATTTGTAGCCGTATGGTGAACTGCGACGTAGTCAGCAATAGCGGGTGCTGCCACTATGGGCTGCAGCAGAGCCTCTCTCTACCTTGCCGTGCATTTGTCTGCTTGTTGGGTGTTTGTGTTATCTGGTTTCCGTCATATTGAAGCTGTACGGAAGCCATTCAAACACGCCACTAAACATATCCCGTGCTGTGTTTGTGACTTCACTCGTTTCTCGTGTGTTTGGCCCCGCTTGGCGTAGATGTTCGTCTTTGCTTAGCCTCGCTCAGACCCTGCGGCTGGCGGTTTGGCCAGCTTGGGAGTGACGGTTCAAAGCTGGTTTTGCAGGGTCTAGGGACTGGCTATTTCCAGCCGGTGCTAGAGCACGCACAGCTGCTCCAGTAGCGGCTATATGTAGCCGTGAAACTCTAGCCAGTTCCTCTGCTCCCAGATACACAGGCGGGGCAGCATAGGTACTCGATGCTTGCTTATCTGGCCTGAATACGAGTTTGATTTTAATTCGGTAACAGCCTCCCCTTGCATGCAGTGCAAAGACAGACGTGGAAACGCATGCAGCCGCACCTTTATTTCTAAAGGATCGCTTTCACACAGCGACTAAAGCTGCCCCTCTCTCAAACATATCCCCCACAGTAAGAAGAACGAATGAGGATCGAAAAAATACAAACGCCGGCGCTGCACACACAAATGCCCCAGTGTCCAGTGGAACCAGCTATCTTCTGTGGGTACTCGCTCGCAGGGCATCTCTTGCTTGAGACAGGGCGTACACACACACGGATGAAGGCATCTGTGTAAGTGTAAACACGCACATTTTCTTGCCCACACTTTTTACACCAAGAACTAACTCAAAGAGCATCATGTTAAGTTTGTCCTAGTTGTCTATAGCCAAAAGACTTCGCAACCCTTCCAGTTGGAGCGTCTACCTGAGAGGGCAGCTTGCAGACACGCCAGCAGCGCATTAAATAAAAAAGTGATGTTTACGCATATACGCTGTGGATGCACTCATGAATAATATTAGCAGCAAATATACGAATATATATAAAGCTACATGTAGTATATAAACCTGTTAGATAACCGCATGCACAGGGAAGCACGCATGTGCACGCACTACATACTAACACAAGCACGACTGCAAGAGCACCGATGCCCCAACACTTCTCTCGTTATGCACTCTTCACACAACAGCGATGTATGTCCCTTGTTTGCATATACTGGGTGCTCTAGAATAGTCATAGAGCCTCGAATTTAGTCGTCTCCCTCTGTGCGTAGCTGTGGCGGAGACAGTTTCCTTTCGAACTAAGCGGGAACGGCCTGTTAACTCCTGAGCCATGCCACCTGAGGCTCATGCAGCGGGGCAGTCCCTGGGTCTCAAGGGTCTGCGACGTTGCAGACCCTTTGCGCCTCCACCGACCAAACCAGCATCTGCAGCGAGATGCACGGCAAGTGGTAGAACACCGGCGATATTAAACGTCCAAGGACTGGGTTGCCTGCCACTACTTTCTGACCCTGCTTAGAGACCTCCGGAGTTCGCAGCTTCTGGCAGGCCCTGTGGTCCAGTGCAGCTAGCTCTTTGCAGTTTTGGAGGCCCCAGTGCAGCGCTGCGTATCCGCACGCATATTCCCGAGCCAGCAGACTGATCAAAGCTGCCCCTTATTCCTGGATAAGACTACTGTTGTTGCTGTTGCTGCAGTTGCTTTCACAGTTGCTGCCTCTGCTGTGCCAGCAGCATTTTACCTACAGCGGCAGAACGCGCAGGCGCAGTAGTGGCGGAAGAGCTGCTGCAGTTGCCGTTTGTCTAGATGCAGGTGCCGTTGTTGCCGATGGTTCAAGTATTACTACTGCAATCTCTAGCAGTTTTTGAGTGGCTATGGCAGTCGAATTACCCAGCAGTGAGTTTGCCTGAAGGTTCCGAGAGGCAGCTGCGGCTTCATGAAGCGGAAGCGTTGCCATCGGTTCTAGTGCTGCAGCAGCACCCAGGAGGTCTCAGGATTTCTCCAGGCCCATGTGCCTCAGGATTTGGAATAGGGCCTCCTCCATCAGCCTCCGCAGACATACAGGTGCTAGCCTACGGTCCGTAACGCCGAAGGCAGCCCAAAAGACCATGAGTAGCTGCCGCAGTGGAGGCGTATGGCCCAGCAAGTAGGGCTGCAGGGCAACGGGCTACACGGGAAGGAGAAATAACAGCAAAGCATACGGAAGCAGTCTGCTACAGAAAAACAAATGGCAGAAAAATATGTCATTTCTGGCTTAGCTTATGTTGCCTTCAAACACATTTACTTTATAAATGTGAACTTAGGCAATTCCTTTAAGTGCACAGTGTGCACTAGCAGGCAGATACGACAGTTCACTATAGTCTAGACGCAATTGCTTCCTAAGAAAATCCATGTTTGTTGAGAATTCATTTTCTGAGTATATTACGTAGAAATCCTGAAGCAGGCCAGCAACTTCCGTCGTCTAAGGACCCAAACGTAGCCGCTGAGGCAGGCCGAATTTTCTTTTGAGAGTGATTTCTCGAAGTACTGGAGCTTAGGAGACGATAACTGGCCGGAAGCAGACACAAAGCGGCGCTCCCCGTAACCAGGCAGCAGCTCTAGCTGCGCCCTCGTGTTGTGGCAATGCCAAACGCCGAACACTTGGCGCACATCGCCAGTGCCTCTCCTGTCAGTTCTGCCAGGGCTTGGAGTAGGCCCCTGCACGGGGGAAGGTGGCTGCATTACCAGATGTGGCTCTAGGGCTCTACCTTGCCCGCAGCAACTCCTTTTGACACCTACCTTGTCCTGCCTCCTGCCTTTGCCTCCGTCTCTGTCACTGTTCATGCTGACAAAATGGGATCTTTTAAACATATGGACATGATCAATGCATCAGAAAACACTGGAAGTTGGAAAAAGCGAGGTGCTATGCAGCTGGAATTTCGAATGTCACAGCAATGTCTGGCACTATAGAAGGAGCCGTTCCTGTACGGCGCTGTATGAAAGCATCAAGTACGGTGCTCTAGACTTTCCGGGGGAGCATAGCGATGCAAACATGCCTGCACACACAGCGAAAGGTCGCGGCCTGCATATTGCATGAAACCAGGCCCACTTCCTGCCATTCGCCTATCCATGCAAGTAACCGAACTTTCTCCGAGCAAAACTTAAACGAAGCTTGGCCCTCCCTCTCTAAAGCCAAAATGCCAGCAAAAACCCTTAAAGGGTCTACTGTAAGCAAGAAGAACAGTCATCATAAACTTCCGCCACTTCAAAAGGCTTGCATATAACTTGGTAAACTACTTTGAAACTGACTTCCACTGGGCCCTAAAATGAATATCTCCAACTGGTCTTAAGCGGGCATCTGTAGTGCTATGTAATGAAGGCAAATTGTGCAACGTGATAAAGGCTTTGTTTTGACTAGGGGTCCTTTGGCCAGGCCATTGTTACGAGTAGACCACTCGCTACTCCTTGCAAGAGGCTAACGCCCAGTCATCAATCTACAGATGTATCGCTCGCGTAGGAGATGCCTCCAGGGTTATGGTCAATTAGAGTACGGAAGCAGCGTTTGTTGAGCGTCATGGTGCTCCCACAACCTACAATTTGCCTCCTTAAACGACTGCTATGGCTCACCACTGAAGTACTTCCCTTGCCGCATGGCTATCTCTAGACGACCCTACTGGGTTGTAAGCCATATCGGGAAACGCCTTTGCACTATTGGGCAAACGCCATATAGATTGGCTGCCGAAATGTTATTGCGGATGCCTGTCGAGATTACATTCACGAATTACGCACTTCCTGAGCCACAGCAGAAAAGAGCGCTCGCAAATATTCCGCGCTGGCTCTCACATCTTTACCCAAGGCCGCACCTTCCTGACAGCAATATGCCAAACCATATACCCGACTAACCACAGGTTCCGCAGCGCTTACACCAACCGCGTTCTGCACAGACAATTTGTTAGCGCCTACAATCATTCAGGACAGTCACAACAAGCAGCGCGCTTTGCGCATGGCAGACAAACCAATTCTGCGCATTCGTTTACAAGCTTCCAAGCCCCTCATGCAAATGTTTTTTCAGTCCCGGCGGTCACCGCGGACTACAACAATCGGGCCGAAGCCCAATTACGTTGGCACGCGATGTGGGAAAGTCAGTGACTACGGTCAGATACGTTTGGATTGTGATAAACGTCTGTGAGCTGCTTCACGCAATCCTAGCCCTCTTGTCCCTTCCTCAAATGCGCCGCACCAGCTGATTCAGACCGCAGCAAGTAGAATACGTAGATAAACAGAAAACGTTAGCGCCGTTCTGGCTAGCTGAAAACAACATGCTCCCTGCCGGGGTATTTACACAACAGCATGCACTACAGCACAGCAAAAAATACCAGAGAGCATGGTCGCACATTTCAACCAGTGGAGAAGATTGCCGCACACGGCACAGTCTTTCCAAGCCACCGACGGTCTCAGGCGCCACAAAGAAGCCTAGACCCATGAGATGCTTCTGCGCGCACATGTGGCGAGATCACTGACGGCACGTCGCCGAATAGCCCACGTGTCGGCTTTCCACTGGCATGCCCGACAGAAGCAAGGCCTGGGCTAAAAGCGTTCTGCATTAACGCCTGCACATCTGAAGGTCCGGCTGAATTCCGCAACGAGTAACTAAAACCTTCGCAGAGTCCCTGCCTTTTTACGGCATGTTAAAACCAGCAAATGATATTGGAGTGGACAACATGTCAGCTCAATTGCTATATAGTGCGAGCCTTCTGCAGTCCACAAACTAACCCTATCATATACATGACATTGTTCGATCGAGAGAACGTGATGATACAACTTGCATCCGAAAACGACGTCACAGCCCACCTTCAAACTAGACCCAAATAACACACTTCGTATTGTATTGCTTGCAAGCAGTTGAGATGAGATGGCCGCACCTGTACCCGTACAACGCTTACCATCAGAAAATGTCGTTGCAGCAACTATCAGACATTTGTGCACTACAACCGCCAGCTCGCACGTTGCTGAACTATAGTGCCGCTTTGACAGCAGCACTTCACCAGCACCTCCTGAATCACTAAGCTGCCGTGATGGAGGCGTTCTATCACCGTAAGCCAGGAGCAGCTATACGCATGCGTCCAACAATTGTCTGTAAGTAAGTTATCTTCTTACCTGGAGTGGATGTCTGCAGGAGACCCTGGAATCCTATTCTGCAAGCAAACAGGAGCTTACAAAAGCCAGTACATCGCACAGACTGCTAACACGTATGTTGGAAGCAGAATTCCTAGCAATCACTCATCACAACGCCGATGATTTCTCGTAAGGCAGAAAAAGCTCCAAATTTGTGCTGCACCTAGGCTCTTTTTTCGAGTGCTAGGGGTTGCACAACTGCAACACTTACCTCAGGACTGCGTTGCTGTCAGACAAGCTGCACTTAGCTTGGAGGCCGTTTACCACATAAAATGAAGAAACATGCAGCAAGTACAGTTGTGCAGCAAACAGTGTGCAGCATGTGTAGCTCTTTACGTTCAAAGAGGTGTCAGCAGCACCATAAGTATTCACAATGAGGGCAACGCTGCGCTGCTCTGTGTTTACAGTAGGAAGCGTCCTAATGTACTTCTCGCCGGGCTACAAGCGGCGATGGTCTCAAGGTTACGTTATGTAGACAACTGCCGATCACTTACGGCTTAAGCAAAGGAAGGAGATGACACTACTGAATTTGCTGGATGTGGTAACAGGCGCCTCACCAGTATGTATCCAGCAGTACTACGTGTACGGACAAACAGATTTTCAGCGGCATGCTGATATTAATTCCGTGCTTCAAAGAGACACAGATAAGTGTCGAAGCCTGCACACCCCAAATACGGAGCATCACCTATTCGCTGGACACTGCGACCCCAACCACAAAACTTGCGGGCTTATTCGAGGACGCAAAGCATAATTCCACTGCTCCTTCCGGACCAGTCTACAATCGTCGCATGCATACACCTAGTTCAAAAACGCTGAATCTTCCTTTTGTGCCTCGGTGCACACATTTTGGCCTACTCGCCATTGCGCTCCCCATGCAGCGGGCCGCGATGCACTGTCTCCAGTACCCACGTTAGGATGCATCCGATAGCGCACTGTGTACACTCGAAGGAATACTAGGGAACGCACTCGCTTACTGTAAGATTCTACTGGCGTGGGATAGAGGGCAAGGTTCCCTTAAAAGCCAGGCAGTGCAAGCGCCCTGCCACTGCACAAAGAAGGCATTCCCCTTTTCAGTCGAAGGAAGCCTTCAGCCTAGTGATATGTAAAGTAGCAGTGCAGTGCCTCACATTTTGCCCACATTCTACAACAGGGCCCTTGCAGCCTGTGTCGAAGACAAACTGCACCAGCCTGCCCGGCATTTCGGCGTCGTAGCCATAGCCTACAATGCCTAGCTGCGATGTTTGCCTCTTCAAGCGCAGCAGCCAGACCGACCTTGGTCTCATATCGCTTACCAACAAATAGGGCTTTGCCTAGTCTCCCTCTCCACAAGCTGCAACACACTCCCCAGCAAGGCGAGGAGGACGAAAACAACAAAGGCTATGCTCTATCTATATGCTTGCATTGTGCAATTATCAACGGAGGCCGCTGCTTATCACCACAAAATTGCCCGTTTCACCATTTGCGTAGCTTCACTACCGATGTAAGCCAACATCTCCGCGTAGCCGCATGGCCGGAACCTACTTTAGCATTTGTTTCGAGCACAAGGAACCTGTGCACGAGATGGAAAACGCCCAGCTATCTGGTCAACGCAACAAGCAGAGATTATTGCACTTGCTGCTGATGGGCAACAAACATTTGTAGGCCCCCGCCTTCCTACAGCGTGTTTTTAAAGGGCCCTTGCAGCCTGTGTCCAAGACAAACTGCACCAGCCTGCCCGGCATTTCGGCGTCGTAGCCATAGCCTACAATGCTAACGCCAAAACTACAAAACTGTAAACCTGCATGCGCTTTTAAGACTCACGCTCTACTGTCCTGTTAACTCAAATACGAGATAATGGGCATCCGAATACCCAGCTATTGTTCCTTTTTGGGACACCTGAATGCAAAACTAACGGAAATGTCGGCACACAGGCATTTTGTCATTGCATGACACCAGCTGTCAGTAAAAGGGGACAAAGCCAGCGGATGCACGCGAACAGACGCAGTGCGGCGTGGTCTATGATGGCCGCAGCATTGCCCTTCTCAACACAGAATGTCCGTGCTGGCAGTCTGCAGCATGCAATGGCTGCCCGCAACATTTTGATTAATTTGAAAACAAGCAACAAACACAACGGGAGGGCACTGCAATGACAACGTACACAGCCAGCTCCGATTGTATGCCAGACCATTGCCTGTAGTTCGTCATAACATAAAACACAGGACGTAAAGGAACATGCCTATCTATCACCGCTTACAAAACATACGCGCCCGTTGCTGCCGCTTTCTCATGTCTTCGGTTTTGCACTATGCCAGCTTACTGTAGCATGCCTACCCTGTAGGGAAGCAGCTACTGCACCATCGCTCGTTATGTGTTCTCAGTATTCCCTTTGTGGGCAGCTGCAGAAGCAAATATCTGACGGGCTTACCCAGCCCTCCCACCGTGCAGTTATTGGCAACTCGTTTCAGACGGAGCGTGGGAACCTACTGGCAAGCATGTAATTGTTGCAGGCATGAGCCACAGTAGTTTGTGGCTTCTAATACTGGCCAAACCGTCAATGAGGTAGGCTTGTACGAGGCTAGGAGCCACTTTTAAAAGGCAGTGGCAATTGCAGCATTTATCGACGCCTGTATCACGGGCAGGCAAGCAGCCAGCAATGCGCAGCCTAAAGTTGGACAGGTATCATTCTCAAGGGTTTCGCTTTGACGAACGACAAATATGACGGATACGTAAAATATAGTAGTTAAAAGCGTCCGTCGCAGCCTTATTTTTCATACCAACCCCGTCCGCTATGGGTCCAACAGTCTAATGAGGCATATTCGTTTGTTCACTTTTCAAGCCCAAATTTGTGCTTACGACAACGTTTCTGTGGTTCTATAAACCCCAATGGCTCTGTTTGCAAGAAATACATATCTTGAACGGCCAACAAGGGTAGCCCTGGGGCCGGTTGCACAAAATCCTCAGTCAGTTGTTGGCATATCCCCAGCAAATCAACGACTCAGCAACTGCGCGCAATCAAAGCTTCCGTCAGAACGGAATTTTTGTCTCAGATTCTGCTATTGCAATAGCTGCATAAGTAGAATGCTGTTATCTGTTGAATTACAACCTTCCATAAATATCTCTGAGGCAGTATCTCCGCTAGTGCATAGCACAGTGTACAACAAGCAACTCCACAAACACCGAGAAAGGGCGACTCTTGCACCCTGCAGCAGGGAACAACGCAGACAGTGGCGGCAGCATCCCTTTGTTTGTCTTCACCCCTCGTAGCGGTCAAGGGACAACAGCAAATATGGTGGGTGCCCAATGACGAATGGTATCGTCGGCGTAGCGCGTGTCACCTGCTAGCTCATACTTGTGGATGGCCCCTAGATCAGCCATTGGCGGCATCAACAATCCAGTGCACCTTTCCATCCTACTCAAATGACGCAGCAGACCAGCTCATGCAGGTGCATCGCTGGGAACGTCCCCCTAAAGTCCTTCCTTCTGTTTTGAAAGTGCAGAGAAAAGAGCTGTTCTTCCAGCAAATAATAGGACCTTCCTCCGCTTCATGCGATATGCACAAGCAACAGAGAGAAATGTGCAGTATTCCTAAGCTAGGCCTGCAAGCCTGCCGCGTGGAAGCGATCCTTTCCGTCAAGAAAATTTTCCCCAAGAAGTGTCTACTGCAGGCAGGACAAGCATCTCTCAAGCAATGTTGGGATGCACAGCTCCATCAATTTGCATTTTTTCACACAGTGCAATCGCCATGCACTTGAAATACGGTGGCTATCAAGCAAATACACTGCGAGTTCTTGTCCGCTGACTAGTTTGCGACAACAACACGTTGTCGCAGAATGATCCGTTCTTCAATTGGGGTGTGACAAACACCGCTGCAGCACGTGCTTCCACAAACGCCCCAACAACTTCTTGTGATCTCTTACATCTCAACACACTCGCCCTGGAGACGAAGCTCCCAAACTCCACGAGCTCAATGCGCAATCCACCCACTTATTCAAAGCCTAGGGGCATGACCCATGTACCCACGCACTCTCTTTAGCTCGAAGAGTCTCCAGGCTCACTACGGAACCACCTTTCATCCCGCACCCCTAAAAGCCTGCACTTCGCTTACGGAATACCAAAGGTAAATATGTGATGCAGGTCCAAATATGACAGCCTGTTAACCACAGCAAATGTGCTAACTCTGTGCATGGTTGTAGCCAGGAGATGAGCAACTCGCCACATCAAGAATATTGCACATTCACCTCCGTTGTCCCCAAGTTGATGCGTGCACTGTGTGCTGCCGCCCTACGGTCCCCTCAAAGTACTGCAATTGCCATGCTGTGCACGGCATGCTGCGCCAATGCTAAACAAACAAAGTCCCCCGGCCAGGCACCTACATAAACATCCCTTCAGCAGGTAAGTTGGGTTGCCTTCTAAGCAAGAGACATTAGCTCCGACGAGCCCGTAGTGTCCTTGAAATCGCAATTTGTCAAAGGTGGAGTGTATTTGCTGGCATCTAGGAAGGGCGACACACTGCATAAAGCAGAAAGTACACAATATACAGGCACCCTTTCAAGCCCCTTAATTCAGCGGCTGATTAACAAACTCCAAGGGCAAACTCTGAAGAAGGGCTACTCCGAACCACCGCAAATCAGTGGCACGATTCATGCACAACGCTTTTCCCTGGCAGTGATATCGGCATCCGTCCATAGGACTATGCGTAGGGGGCAGCAATAAGAGAATCCCCGCATTTTCTAGAGTACGCAGTAGCCTTCAGGCTGGTGAGCATATTGCCTACAGACTTAGCATGCTGGAACGATGCACTGTTGTAAAGAGGATTCTTAGTCAAATTCAAAGACCATCGTGAGATGCAACTTGGACAAAGTACTTAATATGACATTTCTCAAAGGGTGAACAAACTGCAGCTGACCTTCTTCTTCTGCCCTAGGCCCTGTAGGCACATTTGCCAACTGGCCTGGGCCCTGAGGGATGATGCGGACCTAGATAGGTTGCAGTTGACTTCTTCACGACCACTGTTGCGAGGCAACCGGCCATGCAATTTCAACCAACCTGTCTTTTGCTGCAAGTACTAATGCTGTCGACAGCTGATAAGCACGTGCATGCCAACCCATCACTGCCTGCTGGCAAGTAGGGATATGGGTACCAATTGCCCATAGGCTATGCTGTACTTGCCCTCTTCCCCTACCTTGACTAACGCACACCTTTGGCTTCCTTCTCAAGCCGAAAGTCCCAGATAGAAAAAACGAAGAAAACGACAGGAGGTGAAGAAGGGGCGGGCGTTATCAAATGCTCCTGCCTGGTTACTCTCCTGCCGCTTCCGGCCCCGTTGGCCACGGATCAGTCACGACTTCCTATGTCATCCCTGTAGGTTGGGAGCAAGCGTTTCGAGCGGGCATTCCAATGCAATGAAAAATAACAACTGAACGACAGCCATAACGCTCTCAGGGTGGACAGCAACCGAGCCAGGTAAAAATGTAAAGCCCAGATTCCCTTTCATGCTGGCTAGCACATTAGCGCGGGAACGCCAAGCAGTGGGTCCTTCCGATGGTCTGATGAACTTTTTCAGATGTTCGTCCCCCTGCGTCCTTCGAAGGGCATGTGAACCCACTAAGCCTAATTCGCTTGCGCCGGAAGTATCGGAGGAACGACGTTAGTCGTAGTTCCTCCCCCCGCTTTCTTGGACTTTCCGCACGCACTCTCGCGCTGTTGCAAGCTCTGTGAAAATTGGAGGCCTCAGGCGTACCTAGCAGCTTCCAACAGCCAAGTCTAACGCTGCTCTAGACGAGTGTGTTTCGGTGCGCACCAGTCATCCTGGAGAGCACGGGGTCGAATGATGTAAACTTGTAATACAAGCCATGCCTCGTAACGGAGGAAATCGAGCTACTTCTATGAGCCCTGCTGAGTAAAGAGTGGCAAACGTTGCATGAGCGTCCGGTTGGTTGGCGCCTTACGGTCGGCTGCCGGTGGGTGGTTCACGGTGGTCTTCATGTAGCCCATATTAAGCCGCTTCATGAATTCCTGCCCGAAACAGTCGTCATTCTTCGGGTTCCTGTAGGCAATGATACCTCTGGGGAATCTGTAGAGCTTGCAGATATAATTAGTGAATATTTCTGCCACTCCCTCTGCTGTAACGGAGCTCAAACTGGGAATGAAGTGTGCATGCTTGCTGAGTCTACCCACGACGAACTACGTGCTGTCATAGGATCTAACTGATCGCGAACTTGCAATGAAATCCCCTGGAATACCTGTCGAGATCCGCTTATGAGTAGGAAAATTCTGCAGCAGTCGGGGCTTTAATGTGTTCCATAGCATTTGCCGCCGAGATTCCGGAGTAGTCAGTACATATTGCTGGTCTATGGGGCACATTGTAGGCCTCCCAGTGGACCTTGTGACTCGCTCCAATCTCCTATTGACCTCACAGTGGACCGCTAATGCATGACGAGCATTTTGTGCAAAAAGCCTGGGCGAAGCGAAGCTGGAGCATATAATAGGCGGATTCTACACTTCGTCTAGTATCACCGTCGACGCTGACAGTTCTGCCATTGCTTATTCCATTGCAGGCCGGCCAATAAGCCCACACCGCAGTCCATTCCGCAAGGCTTCTGTTACTCCTGATGTGCTCCGCGAAAGCCTGAGGTTTGCGAGGATGTGGCCATGTCTTGCCCCCTTTACTGATAAGGAAAATGGCAAGATCAATTGTATATATTTCAGTGCGTTTTGAAGACAGGCGTACAATTAGGGGGGACAAAAGAAATCTTCTAGCGCCTGTGCATCGCGACTCTCCTCATATCTGGATGATCAAACAAGGTGGCACTCCCCATAAAATGTCCTTGATGTGCTGATCTGCCAGGTAGGATGGGGAAAGATTATTTAACAATACTTAGGAAAAAAATAATTTAATAATAAATAGAGAAGAAGAACTAAATAATATAATTAATATTTTGTTAGGAAAATTAAATAAAAATATTATATTATTAGGTGATAATGGTGTTGGTAAAACAGCTTCATCTTGACAAGCTACAAGGGTGCCGACCGTTGATAGCTTCCCTGTCAGACGACGGATAAGATTGCTTTCCATTAAGCAAGGGGTTAAATGCTGAGGGTTTGACAAATGTATTGGGATAATTTTCAGTCTCTTTGTCCGAAGCACTTTCACAACTAGTCACTGCTAGGCATCACGGCACCCTTCTGCAGTGTTGCACTTCGTTGTTGCCACATGTCCAGGTGAACCATGCGACGCTCCCAGGTGGGTGGGGGGTCCCCAAACGTACCCTGGGACCGGCGAACATAACATAATCAGACAATTCACAGAGAGCTAATAAAACGCCGCTGATCTGCCATCCCCACCCCATGCCTCTTACACACCGAACTAAAGGCATACGGCCCGTTCGATATGAAGTATCTTGAGACTAGTTTCAACGCGCCGTGCAGTATTTAGTGCTACAGGGCAGTTCCATGTGCAAGCCCAAGCAAAACTCACCTCTGCGTGGACTTATACTGTAGACAATTTTTAGACGTTTAACACTTAATTGGCTCTCGGCAGTCTGCCTCCTTTTTTCAAGTAGGAACGCATACGCCCACTTCGGTCAAACTATGCTATAGTTACTCATTTCAAGCTCTGGTCATCATGCTGTTCTTTACCACTTGACACTACTTGAATTACAGCATCAGGGTGTAACTCTGCAATTTCTTTGTCGCTTGTCTCAGACCTTACTATGTACCCGAGCTACATTCTCCAAGACGGCGCCTCAATCATGGCCAGGAAGCACTCCGTTTCTTCTTTAATTGTTGGTCCGTAGCTCTGAACTGAGATTTTTGACTTTTCGGGAAGTTGCCGTTTCGAGCACATCTATCGTACATATAAACCCCGTCAACTGCAGTTCAGAAAAAAGGAAGTAACCTCTTGACAAACAGGAAGGCCAGATTTTGGCTTTCCTTGAAAGGTGGGTCACCCAGACGCTGCCTGGATACGTGGCCATCCTGTTTGGCCATGTTAACGTGCTATCACAGCCCTACGATGAGTGAGAATGGGTTTGCGTAGGCACTGAAAAGCTAAAAGGCAAACAAGACATACTTACTGTGGGTGCGTTGAAACGCAAGCCGTGGCGCGGCTGCTTAGAGGGTGATGCGCGTGCACGCTGGGATTGCCTGCTTACTTGGTAGGGCTCACAGCTTTACCCACATGAAGGCCACCAAAAGAAGGTCCCTCACTAAGTTTCCGGCCTTCCGTTCTGTTCCCCTGTGGTCGAATCACCGTCTTGCTGCACGTTCGAGCATGGGTCATCTAGTGTGGAAAACACGGCTGGCGCCAGCCGTCCAACAGCTTTTGCATGCCCAGCTCATCGACCAGCAGCCACAGAACCAATATTACCAGAATTTAGCTCTTCATGACGTTCTACAACCAACCATTTCCTCGCGCGGTATTCCAGTTTATAAGGAACAAACGAAACAACTCCAGTGGGTGCCTCATACAAAGCTGACGGCGTCAGAATATGAACGGCAAAATGTGGCAATCCTGGCAAGTGTTGTTAGTGCCACTTTCCCTAGTAATTCACTGCGCCTCTGACAAGCAAAAATATTGCTCGGTAATGTTGGGTAATGGCGTTTTCCTTCATAGCTGTCATCAGTTCTTCCACCCTGCTCACTATTTCCAGCTCAGCCCCAGCGCTGCTACATATCACGCGCTGCTCAGACCTGTCACCAGCACGCATTCAAAATATCTCCAGCATCTTGGACGTCAAGCTCACGAATATGCAGGACATAGTATTAGTGTCGCGACACAGTTAGTCCAGACGTATATAATGCACGAGACAAGAGTGGGTTTCTAAGCGTCTTAGTAAACCAGCAAAACCCTTCCAGCCGTTGCAGCAGCGACGGCGCATGCAATTTTTGTCGGTGAAGCGCTGCATTATTTGCGTTTTAACTCGGTGCGCCGAACGCCTTCAGCTCTAGTAGCCAAATTATAGGACGCCACTACTCGAATGACATCATGGATTCCAGTGAGTTCCAGAATCACATGCTGCTCAGCAACGGGACATTTTTGTCGAATTGAGCGATAATCAGCACTTTTATGTGGCTCATTTTGCGCTGTTCGAACTGTCAACCTGCGCCATTCCTGACCAGCCCAGCCAATGCAATGGGAAATATGGGTGGAACATGAATAGTGGAGTGCTCAAAACAAAGCCTACGCCATCCCAGTGCAATTCCGTTTTTCTCCATCGATCGCGCCTCGCCTAAATAAAACCAAGGTTTTTTTTCACTTCAACGGGGTACTGGCTCTCGTGCCCCCAGCAGCGGCTCAGCTTTGGGGACACAGCATTCAAATACAGCTTATGCTTCAAGCGGCGCTTCGACTGCACCATACCGGCCTTAGCGGAGCGAATTCTGCTTTAACATCCATGTTTGCCGCCCGGATACAAGATAAAGCCGTTGATACTGTAATAACGCAAGAGAAAGCCGCCTTCAAGAGATTGTGAGAATAGTCTGAACATCGTGCTGAGCCAGCGGGACACGCTGTTGGACGTATCACGTAGCCCATGCATGCAGAAGTAGTGGACGAGGCAGCCGATATGGAACACGCCAGCCAAGAGCCCTGGCATGCTGCGCTTCACTTTTGTTGGTGTGTACTTTCGTCGCCGCTCCTTTCACTTGGCATCCCGTGGCTGAGCGTCGAGGCGGCATCAGATGAAGTGGGTAGACAGGGAACGTCTAGTCTGACAAAACGTCCGATTTCGCGTCAATGCAAATTCCTCATATGCTGGACGAAGTATCAACCACAGGGGCAGCTGTGATTTAGCGAAGATGCAGGCACACGAATATGCATGCAGGGAAGATGTGTGCACGCTGCTTTCTCATGTGATTAACACGGGTATGTGTACCCAAATCGTTGGCGATCCGCTGCTCCACACAAGATCGAATGGAATGTTGCACATTGCCAGCGTATGGAGGGAGTGGATGCCAGCTTGGTGCAGGAGTGCATGGACGCCTCGTGATGGCCCTGCACTGCTAACAATTTTGGATAGGCAGATTTCCGTCAGTATCGACGTATTGCACCGGCGTTGAGGGGCTCATTTGCAAGCTGGATACCGCAAATCTCAGTGCACGTGTGGTGCGAAAAACACTTCAACACTCCAAGCGGCGTTCGTCGCACAAAAGTGGGATGTAGTGTCACATCGCATGACCCAGCGCGCATGTAACAAATGAGGAATGTTCCTAAGTTGGACACGTGGGGAGCGCCAGTGCTCAGCAATGAACTGGCTCAGCAAAGCAACACTAAACTCGGCACGATAGTGACAGAATATTTGAATGAGAGCACTTGTGGCTAAGCTTGCCCAACTGCTTTATTTCTTCCAGCCGACTTTCATCAAATTTAACAGGGCATAGAGCCTTCGCGATTCCTTTCCTAAATGAGAAAACGTCTATTGGCGCGAGCTGTTCAAAATGAAATTAAAAATTTAATCTCTCAGGCGGGCGTCGGAACGTGGAGTCAAGTACCCAACCGAGCGAAGAGACGAGGCGGTACAGGAGTGTTTAGGTGCCCCGTAAAGCCAAAATGCATGGTGTCCTGGTTAGCGCTCTCGATTCCTTCGCTAGGCTAGACGTGCATCTATGCCACGTATATCTCCTGATCGGATGCTCATCTACAGTGTGCGTCCAACAGCAGGGCGGTTGCGAAAGGCACACCGGCAGTAAGCACTCGTAGACGTCGACCGCCCGTCCCTACCAGAAGGCCTTCCCCGTAGCAAGGGGGGCTCTCAATTTCAACGGAACGCTTCGACACTGATCAAAAACTGCGTATCGAAGATTGCTAGAAGTGCAGCGCTGTCACCACGCATGCATGCACGCCTGCACCAAGCTGGCATCCACTCTCTAGGCACAGCGCTGCACTTCTAGCAATCTTCGATACGCAGTTTTTGATCAGTGTCGAAGTGTTCCGTTGAAATTGAGAGCCCCCCTCAACGTTCAAACGTTCAACATTTTATTCACAGTTCAAGCGCTGACATACCCCTACTTCGAAACCAATTTTGCTCAAGATGCCATGCCTTTTTCACACGGCTTTCCGACCTCCGCTCCCCTTTTTGTCGGCAAGCTCGCACATAGTAAACGAATTGGCCTGAAGGTGCCGACCAGACAATGGGTGAGCGCGTCGTGGACATTGCGGTTTCGTGCTGAGTAGGGAAGGCAGAAACTACTCAGAGTTCAGATGAAGCAAAGAAGGAGCAAACGTAAAGAGCTCTTCTACGCCGTCTACTGGAGATGCCGGGAGGGCGTGTATTACCCTCGTGGGCAGATATCAAGCAAACGTCTGTACAGTCCACGCTCAACAGCGTTTGACCCTACTTAATTTGAAGACATTGGAGACCCGCATTGCGTAGAACGCGGGCACACAAACACAACAGCAGTTCACGCACATGCCCTAGCCTTTGCTTTGCCCAGCCTAGCAAAGTGCCGGTGTGTTGAGAAACGAGAAATGCCACAGTATGTCAGGAAGCTTGCAAAATATTGGCGACAATACATCGAGAAAACTCCAAGCATTGGCTACCTATTTGAAAGGCGAACGCCTCAAGTACTGGCCTACTGAACACCGCGTGTACATGAAGCAAGTGCACACATGTCAGTTGCCTTTAAGGGAACTTTCACGGCCCCACAAAGCCGTCGTTTCCCAATCCTCACAAAATGCCTAGTCGAATCAATGCGATCGACATTCAACTGCATGTTTCTCCCCTTGCAGGCGCAGCAAGCATTTGCATTCCAAAGCACTATATCCGTGTGCGGAAAAGCTACGGCTCCACCTGAGGCATGTGGCAGCTTGATTGCAGCGACTGGTGTCCTCTGATTGACTCGAGCACAACGGGTACAAGGGACGGTTAGGCCAACGCATGTAGGTGAAGGTCTTCGACACAAATGCACGCCAGCTGATGGGATATGTCGAGAGGCAACAGCAGTGTCACGATACCAAGCGACTTCGCGAGCTGCTAAATCTACAATGCCGTCAAGGTCCAAACTGTTGAAAATGGGGGTTAACTTGGGCTGTTGCGTTTCTGCTCACGAAAACACAGATGCTCAAGACACAGAGCACCAAGGCGACGATCATCCATATATTGGATGCTATCTTACGTTTCCAATCGCGCTTATAGCTTTCCAGAAAGAAAAAAACGTGGCATATTCCCGTGCGATGCCGGCACATCCAGGGCTCGCTCTTGTCATTGGAGCATACGGAACGTGTAACGTGGTGTTAGGAAGCCAATACCTTCTGGACATACCTATAAAAAGCAACGTTACTACCATCTGACTACAAGCATTTATGGAACAAACAAAGCGATGCCCACTGGGAGGATGTACGGTGTAAAAAATCGGCTACCTTAATCAGCGTCAAACAGTACCGAACATGCGCGCGAACCATGAACTACACGGCGCCTTGACATAATATCACACGAGATGTACCGTCACTGCCGCAAATTTTCCTTTTCCTTGTGAGCCGGGCCCATCATATAGAGTACTGTCCATCCTTCTTTCCATGCTTCTCATCAAAGGAAGCCCTTCATACACTTAGACCAAAACCAAAACCAATCATGCACACAACAGCCTGCCCGTCACCAAACCAGTCCACTGCGAGGTTTTCACCCACCATCTGCAATATGATTGATACTATCACTACTGCGGCGCATAAGATACTATCAGCCATTCTCGTAAGCACCCCATAAGCTAGCATGCTGGCATAATAAAAAAGCAAGGCTTCGTGAAAGCCAAAATTTTACTATGCTATTAATGCTTCATGGGGGCTTTGCCCTGCCCCATTCTGATTCCTCGCTTACTTTTTCGTGCTGCAAGCACAGTTCCGCGCGGTAAGGGCGAACGGCGTTGGAGCGCCATCGTCACACATTTTGGTGCCAGATAACGTCTCTCTCAGGCATGCGGCAAGGCACAACCCAGCACTACTGCCTCTGGCCAAATAACGTACCCATCCAAAGGCTACAATGTGCAAGTAAAGCACCCTAAAGTAGACGGAATGGAGGGGATCCAAATCTTCGCCACGCCGCTTACGGCTTGCTTATGCGAGCGAAAATGGTGCACCCACAGGAGATGAAGGTGCTTCTAATGGTATTCGGATGAGGGATGCAATGGCACGCATAATTGTCTCTAGTTAACTCTACTGCGCTGTCAACCGCACTTTCGAGTGCCTCAGCTCAAATGAGTAGTTCTAAAGTGCTGTGGGCACCTGAAGGTAACCGCGAGTAACTGTTGAATATCGACGCAAGAACTACACACTTGCTGAGCCACAACAGAAGGGGACGACTGCATAAATGTTCGGCGGTGATCTTCGCGTCCGTCTGTTTGGGCACGTCCTTCACCAGGGAGCATATCAACCTATCCCGCAAAGTAATCGTAAGCTGCGCCGCCCTTGCACCGAAAGTGTTCAGCAAAACCTATTTGCTAGCGAATACAGCCTTTCGGGACAGTCACAGCAAGCAGGATGCGTTGCCTATCTAAGACACATACTTGGTGTAGCATCGAAATGTCTTTTAGTCAAATAGTTAACCAATGCCATGCATACAGTATGGACTAGCACAGTCGCGTGGGGACCCTAGCACTGCGGAGCGCTTTACGGACACATTCATGACTAACTACAGCTAGGGCCCACATGGGGTGAGCGTCTCTGAAGTATTTCACGCATCTTTAGCCTTTACGCCCTTTCTCCAAATCCAACGCACAAGCTGATCCGAACGTCCACATGTAGAATACGTTAAGTACCAAGGCTGACGTCTTTCGCTGTCTCTCCAAGGCGCAGATGAAGGCTGCAATGAAATTCGAACAATGGCTGATGCGCAACATGAATACCACACTCTATCGTCCACCCAAACACATGGAAGGGTTACCAGACACAGCTCGGTCCTTCCAGGGCGTCGACAGCCTCAGGCGGAACATACAAGTTTCACCACTCAGACGAATCCACATAGGGGTCGCCACACTTTTTGTGCTCACTTCTGAACCTTTTATACGCAAACGCTGAAGGCCCACTAGTGCCAATTCACCAAACAGGCCATGTGAAACGTCTTGTAAAGATGGCAGCAGTAGGTAGGAGGTTTGTGCAGGAACCTCCCTTCCAGCGTCAGTGCAGCAGCATTCCAAAGCACTCACCAACTGAGTTTTTAAGGCACCTGCTCTGCTTAGCGAATGTACAAAACAGCAAACAACCTACGAGAAGACAGGCTATGCTAGCCCGACTGTTTTACAGTTCACATTTTCCACTTTCCGAAGTCCAGTTCCACAATGAAGCGAACGTTGTAGGAAGATAACGCCGTGCATCCACCACTTGCACCCGAAAATGGCGCGACGGCGACCACAACAGACGCAAAGAACGCGCTCCACACTGCATGCAGATGTGACACCGCCACCCGCACCTGTAGAATCTTCGCCATCATGCCACCTTATTGCATTACGTATCTAGTTCAGGTTCTCGACTGGCGGTCACTCACATTCTATTGCACAACCAAATACTTTTGGCAGCGGCCACTGGAGCTAATATCCCCTAAGCCAGTAGTTTATCTTGCTGGAGTGTGCACTCATCGCAAAGCAGGGGAACTCTGTCTGTATGTGGGATTAGCCTAAACCTTCCCTGCGAGTACATTGTTCTTTTGCCTGCACTGAACACCTCTACGGATTTTGGCTCCTTACCGTGCAAGGCCCTGCAAACAAAAGCTAAACATTAAAGAGCCAGAAGAGCATACATACCGTCCACCGATACGTTGCCGTTAGCAAATCTGGCAACCACCACTCACCACAGTGCCGGCTTGTAACATTTCGCAGATTCGATACTCGTAAGCAGACTCTACTTCGTATACGAGTTTTTACCCCGGCCGCAGAGGGCTGTAGCGTTGCAAAGCGAACGTTACAACTCCACTGCTGGCCGGCATTCAGTTTCATGCGTCTTGACGGTTGCCTACCTCCTGAATTGCACCAGAAAAGGAAACCTCAGGAGTGCCTCAAATATGTTTGAGTAGCGGGCCGTTTTGTGTTTCAGCCAATAGCACTGTAGGCATCGATGATGGAAGTAGCGCATACCCCTTTGGCAAGAGTACTAAGCTTCCTAATGCAGCTCTTGTGTGTCTGCACGAACATCAAGAAGCCCTGGATCAAATCCAGGTTGTGGTCATAAAGGGAAGAACTGATGTGCAGCTGCTCGATTTGCTAAGGGCGGTGTATGACTTGCACTACAACGAGTCGAAAAAGAGCTCAGGCATATTTTCAGTGACCAGTTGGCATTTGCCTCAACACTTGAAAGAGCGAAGGTAAATCCGCGGAGCCCGCTCACAGCCTGCTTACAGTAAAGAGCAAGCGTCAGCTTGTTGCCACATTTAGCTGCCGCAAACGAACAAACGCCTGCGTACAGCAAAGGCTCGTGCACAGCTCGAACACTAACTCCGCCCCAACCGCATGCGCCTAGCCTCTCTACTGATACGAGAAATATCAGTATTGTGCAGAAATGCTAAGACCTTCGTTCGTTGAAACACACTCAGGCCTAGTGGCCGGTGCTATTTCCGTGCCAGGACTCATGCCGCACTCGCTGCCCAGAGCGCTCCTTTGCACTGTGGAGAGTTCAGCACAGCGTTGTGCAACATGCGGATGCACACGGCAGAGCCGGCCAACTGCCAGTTGAGCTTCAGTGCATCAACATCCATTCATCCTTGGCCACTACGCAACTGAAAAGATAGGCAAGCCAAATGGCCACAACCTTGGCAGTGCGTGCGAAGACAAGCTTTCCATTGACGCATCACATCGTAGTCGACAACCTGTCTTCCATAAGACCCATACCCCTACGTGTTGATTTCACAATAAAACGTACGAAACGCCATGAAAGTGCGGCATGCTGCAACGCAGGAAAGCACCTTGATTTGCATTCGGAAGAGACGTTGCACTTCAGTAAGCAGCGAAAAAGCAGTTCGCGCCCATATCCTCCTATCAGGTCCACGACAAAAATTTCATTGCGCTACTAAGAGAAACAACTCCTTCAACCTTTAAAGGATGGCACACGATGTGAAGCTCAGCTTCTTATCTGCTAGCCTCCTCTTTTTGGCCTTCCAGTGGTGCAGATGCAGTGCGTGCAGCTCTTGCTGGGGGGACAGAAAAGTAATACCAGTTTACAAAAGCCAACTTCCATGTGTGCGGCAAAGGCAGTGAATCTAGCATACGGCCACATGCCCATGCTGCACAACCGTATTGTGCAACTTGATCAATTACAAGCTCCTGCAGGCACAGCCCGCGCATCATACAACGGTGGACACAATGATAGGCGCAAGCGCGGATGGTACGCGCACGATGTCCTTTTACGCAAAGAACGCGCATATGTGTGCAAGCGCGTGCGCGAGCAAGAGCGCACAAAACTGTTTTCTTCTTGTCTCTGTCGGCCAGTGATACTTCACAACAACATGCATATTCGTGCTCAGACCAGCAGTCGCATTCGTGATTGCTATCGCCAAAATGCGAGGCGCCTACAGCTGTACGTGCTGCTT
>HG713456.1:327-10679 GCA_000499725.1 Eimeria brunetti
GCTGCAGCAGCCGGTGGACCACCGGGGGACCAATGGTCTCTTCTTGTCCTTCCAGTATCCCATAGAAATACCAATGGTTACCAATTTCGAAGTTTTAAAAACGGCACTTAATGAAAGGAGAAAGTGGAAAAATCTGCCCGAAATTGATGATCAAACCCTAGAAGATATCATCAAACCCCTCTGCAAGGTAAACAAACCCTAAACCCTAAACCCTAAACCCTAAAAAACCCTAAAAAACCCTAAAAAACCCTAAACCCTAAAAAACCCTAAACCCTAAACCCTAAAAAACCCTAAAAAACCCTAAACCCTAAAAAACCCTAAAAAACCCTAAAAAACCCTAAACCCTGCTGGGTTTGCCTTGACGCTAGGGCTGTGCTTTTCTCTTGCATCCTCCGTTTATTCATTTGCTCTTGCTGCTTCACTTGACTCATTTCCTCTCCTTTCCTTCCTGCTGCTGCTGCTGCTGCTGCTGCTGCTGCTGCTGCTGCCGCTCCTGCTGCCGCTGCTGCTGGTGCTGCTGCTGCAGCTGGTGGATTTGCCTTATTCTTTTTTGCGTCGGCCTTTGAATTACGGGTTTAGCGGGGGGGAAAAGAAGAGAAATGAATTGCTGCAGCTGCTGCTGCTCAAACCCTCGCTGGCGTTGTTAGATGAAATCGATTCTGGGCTGGATGTTGATGCCTTTAATGTTGTCGCCAGGGCAATCAAAACTTACGGTAAACCCTAGCAAACCCTAGCAAACCCTAACGCAAACCCTAGCAAACCCTAGCTAACAGTAGGAAACCCTAGCAAACCCTGGTAAACCCTTTTCCTGGTAAACCCTAGTAAACCCTGGTAAACCCTAGTAAACCCTAGTAAACCCTAGTAAACCCTAGTAAACCCTAGTAAACCCTAGTAAACCCTGGTAAACCCTAAATAAACCCTAGGCACGGACAGCTGCAGGACGAACCCAAACCCTAAACCCTAAACCCTAGAGCAGGCTGGTGCAGCGCTGCCCGCGTCGACCAAACAAGAGCCAGTGTCCCAAACCCTAAACCCTAAACCCTAAACCCTCGTGTGTTTGTGTGCAGCGGAGAACAGCAATGCCTCTTTCCTCATAACCACCCATTACAAGAAATTGCTGGAAGTTTTAAAACCCCACAAAATACATATTATGCATGCGGGAAGAATAATTAAAACGGGGGGCAGTGAATTGGCTGAGCAAATAGAAGAAGGAGGGTTTCACGATCTCCTGGACGAAGAGCCAAACCCTAGCCCCTAAACCCTCATAAACCCTAAACCCTAAAATCCCCAAATTCCAAAAAAAAAAACAACTAAACCCTAGCTCCCAACAAACCCTAAACCCTAGCTGGACTTCAACCTAAACGCTCGTACACTCTGCGCTCCTTCTGCCTTGTTCAGCCCTCTAAACCCTTCCAAACCCTAAACCCTAAACCCTAAACCCTAAACCCCACAGCGAGATACGCTGGGGTGTATGTACACCTCAAGGGGGCGGGGCTAAACCCTCTCCTAAACCCTCAAACCCCTTGCATATTGTTTTAATTAATTTATTTCATTTGCTTTCGATGATAAAACAAAACAAATAAAATTAATTATTTAAAATAATATGCAAAGTTGCAAAAACAAGAAAAAAACAAACAGCAAAAAACGCTCTATTATGTCCCCACTACAGCAGCAGCTGCTGCTGCTGCAGCAGCAGCAGCAAGGGTTTATTTAGGGTTTGAGAGACAAATAGCAAGCCCAACGAGAACAAGCAAGGCCCCAGCAATTTCTTCTGCAAACAAAAGCAGAAAAATGAATAAAAGAAAAAAAAATTATTTTTTCGGAAAATACAAAAAGGAATTAAATTTGTTTTGTTTATATAAAGAAAAACAATTAACTTCTTTTGGCCTATAAAGATATATTATTATAAAGATATATTATTTTATTTTGTTTTCTTAGTATTATATTCCGATGTTTATGTCATTTTGCTATTATTACTCTTTTTGTTATTACTTTTGTTATTATTATTATTACTATTATTTATTATTAGTAGTATTATTACTATAACTATTATTAATGCTGTTTTTTAACATCATAAAAAAAACATAAGAAATAATTATTGTATTTAAATAATCTACAGAAAGAATTTTATTATTTTTGTTATTAGTGTTAGTGTTGTTACGATTATTATTTTATTACTGTTTATTGTTGTATTTTTGTATGTATATAATAATATATATAATTATACAATTTAATTGCATTAGTATATTATTATTTAATTAAATAACTTTTATTGAATTATGTAATTTTAATTTCTTTTTAAATTAAATTACTTGTCTTTGGCCTTCCCCCTTGTAGCGCTGCTTCCGTTGCAAAAGTGAAAAAGAAAGAAAGACAATTGGACAAAAATGACACCAATAATAAATCTAAAAAATAAAACAAATAAACAAATTAATTAATAAACAAATTAATTAATAAACAAATTAATTAATTAATTAATTAATTAATTAATTAATTGGTTAGTACAATATGTAATAATATAAAGATGAAAGAAAGGAAGACAATTGGACAAAAATGACACCAATAATAAATCTAAAAAATAAAACAAATAAACAAATTAATTAATAAACAAATTAATTTATTAATTAATTAATTAATTAATTAATTAATTGGTAAGTACAATATGTAGTGATATGAAGATGAAAGAAAGAAAGACCATTGGACAAAAATGATACCAATAATAAATCTAAAAAACAAAACAAATAAACAAATTAATTAATAAACAAATTAATTAATTAATTAATTAAGTGGTAAGTACAACATGTAATGATATACGGGTGAAAGAAAAAGAGACCATTAGACAGAAAAGATACTAATAATAAATATAAATATAAAAAATAAAAAATAAATTAATAATTAATTAATTAATTAATTAATTAATTAATTGGTAGATGCAATATGTAAAGAAATACAGGTGGAAGAAAGAAAGACCATTAGTAAATACATAAATAACAAACAATAATAAATAATTAATTAATTAATTAATTAATTAATTAATTAATTAATTAATTAATTAATTAATTAATTAATTAATTTATTTATTTAATAGCTATTAGACTTGCCGTATGTGCTGAGAAGGTTATAAAAGACAATAGAACCCAGTTGGTTGAGAAGGTAAAAAAACACAAACTGCAGCACAAACCCTAAACCCTAAACCCTAAACCCTAAACCCTAGACCCTAGATTGGCCTTGCAGGGGCCACCGCAAAACGATTTAGGGTTGGGGTTTAGGGTTTAGGGTTTGGGGTTTAAAATTTAGAATTTAGGGTTTAGGGTTTGGGCCTACGCGCCAGCGTAGAAAGAGCTGCAGCAGCAGCGGGATTTTGGTGTTTTTCTGCTGCAGCAGCTGCTGCTGTTCCTGCTGCTGCTGCTGCAGCTGCTGCTGCTGTTCCTGCTGCAGCGGCTGCTGCTGCAGCTCCTGCTCTTCCTGCTGCTGCTGCTGCTGCTGCTGCTGCTGCTGCTGCTGCTCACGTTGAGTCTCCAGCCGTAGCAGCGGGGTTGTTACACCCCAAAGGGCACCCACAAACAATATCCCTAAGCGACAAGACAAACCCTAAACCCTAAACCCTAAACCCTAAACCCTAGGACAAACCCTAAAGAAGGTAAAGAATTCAAGGCAAAGGAATAAGAGCCAAAACGTGAAGCGCCTTGAGGTTGAGGGGGTGGAGTTTAGGGTTTAGGGTTTAGGGTTTACTGTAGGCAAGCCTAAACCCTAAACCCTCGCAGACAGAACATGTAAGGAAACAACCCCTTGAAACCCTAAACCCTAAACCCTTAAAAGCCCTACCCAGCAGCATTGTAGTTAAATCTGATAGTAAGACGCCGCTTCAACTCAAAGACAGCAGCAAAAGGGCATATCTAATTGTTGAATTCATTTCTGCTGCAGCTGCTAGCAGCCAGGTGTACAGACACCTGAGATTAGGGGGTTGCTGTGTTGCTCCTCTTCTTCGTGAAAAATTGAAACAAATGAAAGAAGAAGTAAAAGGAAATAAAAGAAATAAAGGAAAAGAAAAGAAATGAGAAGAAATAAAAACAAACACTAAGAAAATCTACTCGCTAGTTCGTGAAATATTCAACAAATGCACAAGGAGCTGCCTATACACCTCACAACGCTGCCACCGCGGTGAAACTATGCTTACTTTTCTTTATTTTTTTAACTTATTTTGATTTTTTTGATGCTTAGCAATATTAAATTATTATTTTTCTGTCAATTCTGCAGAGAGGAAGCCCCAAAACCCCGGATCGCATGCGCGTGCAGCCGGCAGCAGACCGTTTCTTTTTCTGCGCTTTTTTCCTTTCCCCTTGATTTAAATTTCTTTTTTCTTCTTTTTATGTTTTATTCATCGGCTGCCACACCCGCCTCTGCATTTATTTTATCTTTTCCCTCTCTTTTTTGCTGGTTCAGACTGCCGGCTCTGAGGAATTTCAGGTGTACGTACACCGCGTTTCAGCAGAGGTGCCCATACACCGCGTTTGCCAGCACAACTACCATCTATAAACTGCATTTTTCTTCCATTTCTTCTTTTTCTGCTCTTTCTGAACTCAAGAAAGCAACGAATGACACCATCAGCGCCCCACACCAACCGCCGTCAATAAACACCATGACAACTACTGAGTCCCCCCCTAACCCCTATACCCCTCAAGGGCCCCCCCAGGGGCCTCAGGGGGCCCCCCAGGGTACCGAGGGGGGCCCCCAGGGGCCCCCTGAATCTGCGACGGTGCAGCAGCCCGTCAATGGTGGTGCTGCTGACGCAGCAGCAGCAGCAGCAGCAGCAGCAGCAGATTGTGCGAGTTCGACTTCCTGGGGGGAGTATGATTTGAGTGATTCAGTTGAACAGGAGCAGAGGATGTTAGAGTATTTTGCTGCAGATGCTGCTGCTCTTGCTGCTGATCCTGCAGCAGCAGCAGCAGCAGCAGCAGCAGCAGCAGAAACGATTGCTGCAGTGAGGAGAGAGAGCTGCAGCGGGGATGCAGATACTCCCGAAACAGCAGAAACAGCAGAAGCTTCAGAAACAGCAGAAACAGCAGCAGCAGCAGCAGCAGAAACAGCAGCAGCAGCAGCAGAAACACCAGCCCCAACAGCAGCAGCAGCAGCAGCAGCAGCAGCAGCAGCAGGCCACAAATGTATATTTCGTTTATTTCGCATAAACCCCAAGGCTTATTATTCCGTTTCGGATTTAAGCGAAAGATTAGAAATGTTGGGAGCTGCTTCAGTTAATCAATTATGCAAAACAATTGTTGTGGAAAATACAAAACAAACAGGTTCGAATTCAGGTGTATACGCACCTCTCTTCAGGTGTATACGCAGAATTCATTTATTTCTTCCATTTCTACTTTTTTCCCTTTTTTCTTTTTTTTCTTTTTTCTCTTTTTTTGCTTTTGCTCTATTCTTTCGGTTTTCTTCTTTCTCTGGATGTATTTATTTGATGCAATATTATTACTATTTTATTATTATTATTATTATTACTATTACTATTATTATTATTATTATTATTATTATTATTGTTTATATTTTATAATATATATTTACGTAAATGTTTGGGGGAAAATGACGAAAAATAAATTCGTTCCATCGCAGCTGAAAGCGAAATGAAGACCTTTTCAATCTTCTCTCTGATTTTTCTCCTTTTTATCTTTTACATTTTATTCTTTTTATTTATATTTATATTTGTATTTATATTTATGTTTTTATTTATATTCATATTTATATTTATATTTATATTTATATTTATATTTATATTCATATTTATATTTATATTTGTATTTATATTTATATTTATGTTTATATATGTTTGTATTTATATTTATATTTATATTTATATTTATATTTATATTTATATTTATATTTATATTTATATTTATAATTTATATATACTTATATTTTTGTTTATATACATATTTATATTCATATTATGTTATATTTATGTTTATATTTTATATTTATTTCTCTTGTATTTAAATTATGTTTATATCATGTTTATATTTGTATTTATATTACTATTTGTATGTATATTCATATTTATATTCATATTTATATTACCATTACTATTAGTATTTCTATTTATATTGCATCCTATTATGATGCAATATAAATATAAATATAAATAAATATTAAATTATATTATTATATAATTTAACATTTATTTATATTTATATTTATATATATTATATTTAAATGTATGAAGTATTCATAGTTTATTGAATCCGTACAAAAGCCCAAAAGTAAAATATTTCGTATTTAAATATATGAAGGCATTCAAATACATATTTATAGGATTCATTTTATATATAATATGTGAAATATATTATATAATATATATATATTATTATATATAATATATATTATATATTATATATAATATATATAATGTATAATATATAATGTATAATCTATAGAATACATAATATATATATATATAATATAATATATATTATATATACATATTATATAATATATATTATATATTATGTATTATATATTATATATATTATATATTATATATTATATATTATATATATTATATATTATATATTATATATTATATGTAATATATTATATATAATATATATTATATTGTATCTGTGTGTATATGTATGCATGACTGTGCTTTTGACTGCGTATGCATTTGTACAAAGATACCCTCAAGACAGTGCACAGTGGGGTTAGGGTTTAGGGTTTAGGGTTTAGGGTTTAGGGTTTAGGGTTTGTGATTTGCAGGCCCTGAGGACCGGTTAAACAGTAGATATTATTTAGTTGTTTTGCAGTATCAAGACAAACTAAATGGAGAAAGGGTAAAGGACCTAATCAAAGCAGAAAACGCCAAAGTACGTTTTTTAGGGTTTAGGGTTTAGGGTTTAGGGTTTAGGGTTTAGGGTTTTTCAGCTGTTAATGAAGCCTAATTCTAGGAATTTTCAGCACCAAGACCTGGGACTCTTGAAACCTCGCTGCCCATAGCGTTAAGGGTTTAGGGTTTAGGGTTTAGGGTTTAGGGTTTAGGGTTTGTGTGCAGGTGGGCCGTCGGCTGGGGAACAAGAAGTTGAATTTTAATTTTTGCAATTCTTTCGAGTCCCTGACTGGGTTTAAACGCAACGGGGTTACAGCGCTAAACCCTAAAAGTAAAACGCCAGTAATTATTTCAATTAAACTTTTTTTCATGCAGCAGCAAATTGTATTTCTTGGGGGGGGGGCCCCAGATCTCAAACTTGAACTCCCGCTGCTGGATTTGGTGCGTCTGACAAACCCCATCATTGGCGTTGTCAGCTGAGTCCTGCTGCTGCTGCTGCTGCTGCTGCTGCTGCTGCTGCTGCTGCTGCTGTTCCTGCTGGGGTTGGGGTAGGAGCAGCAGCAGCAGCAGTAGCAGCAGCAGCAGCAGCGAGAGGTAGTGGGGCTCGCAAACACTGCTATAGGCGTTGTCAGCTGATTCCTGCTGCTGCTGCTGCTGCTGCTGCTGCTGCTGCTGCTGCTGGATTTGTAGCAGCAGCGGCAGCAGCAAGGACGGATTTGCTGCTGCTGCAGCAGCAGCAGGTTTGCTGCTGCTGCAGCAGCACAGCGTGCAGCACTTGGTTTGTTTAAATTGAATTCGATTTTTTAATTCATTTTTCAGTTTTTGTTTTGATAACTTTACACTTTTGCTCCGGGCACAACTCAGCCTGCTGCTGCTGCTGCTGCTGCCGCCGCTGCTGCTGCTGCATCTGCTGCTGCATCTGCTGCTGCAGCAGCAGCAGCAGCAGCTGAAGCTTCAGTCTCTATTGTTTCTCCTGCTTGAAGGAAAGTAAAGGTTGGTTTGGGGTGTATAGGCAGGTAGCTGTTTTAGTTTTATTTCAGGTGTATGTGCAGCAGAAGGGTTCTTTCGTTTTTGTTTTTATTCAACAAGATAGCGCAGGTGTTTTTGTTTTAGGGTTTAGGGTTTAGGGTTTAGGGTTTAGGGTTTAGGGTTTCGTCTTGAGGGTTTATGGCTGAGGGTTTAGGGTTTAGTGGCTGTCTTCCGCCCGTCTGTACAATGATTAGGGTTTAGGGTTTGAGGGTGTTCCTCTTTATTGCTTTATTTTAATAATTTATTAATTGGATTTTAACAAACAAAGACAGAAAACAGATTGCGGTGTATGTACACCTCGTCTGCAGCGCCGCAGTGTCCAATTAAAAGTTGAAATTTGAATAAATTGAATTAATTTATTTAATTTAATTCAATTTAATTGAATTTAATTGAATTTAATTCAATTTAATTGAATTTAATTGAATTTAATTTAATTATTTTATATTTTTAAACCTTTAACCCCGGCTTGGGCTCTTCTATGTGTTCAAGAAAGTTGCTGCTGCTTATCGTCATTTTCCTCTTATTTTGTTTATTTTTAATTCTTTTTAGGGTTTTTATTTCATTAATTTGCTTTAATTATTATTTTTCATTCAAATACCTCTTTCAAAAACTAATTTCAGACCAAATGCTGCTGCTGCTGCTGCTGCTGCTGCTGCTGCTGCAGCAGCAAACCAGTGGTTAGGGGGCTGCGAGAGCCCTCGAAGCCATTCTCGCTGGAAAGAAGGGGAAAATAATTGAATTAAAATGGAAATTAAATTAAAATTAGAATTGGAATTAAAATTAATTCAATTGAATTAATTAAAGTTTTATTTCATCGTATTTATTGAGCCATTTCCACCCCATTAGCGTCAGCAGGGTTCAAACAAATTCAGGTGTATGTACACCTCAAAGAAACCAAAGCGACAAAATATATAAACCCTAAACCCTAAACCCTAAACCCTAGAGATTGGTTTCCTCAATCAGAGACGAAGACGGCACTGCGAAGCCTCCCTGCTGCGACAGCCACCAGGGTCTAGGGTTTAGGGTTTACAGTCTAGGGTTTAGGGTTTAGGGTTTAGGGTTTGTCTCTCCGGGTTCTGTGGTTTTCAGCTGCGAATGTGTGTGGCTCGTGCATGTGCACACTAAACCCTAAACCCTAAACCCTAAACCCTAAACCCTTGCAAGGATGTTCGGGGCTTTAAAGGGTCACCTGGCGCCAGCCATTATGGCTGCGGGCGACGGCGATTCCCAGCAGAGTCTGAAGATCATCGACGAGCGAACAGGTAAAGGGCCTAGGGTTTAGGGTTTAGGGTTTAGGGTTTGGGGTTTAGGGTTTGGGGTTTAGGGTTTATTGTGTTTTGGGGAGCGGGAGTCTAACTCGTCTCCTTTGTCTCCAAATGCAGTGCTTCTCTCCCCCCACCCCACAGGGCCCAGGGCCTAGGGTTTAGGGTCTAGGGTTTAGGGTTTAGGGTTTGCGTCAGGGCGGGAGTACCGGGTTCCAATAAAGCAAAACACGATCCACGCCGAGGGTTTAGCAGCAATTCAATTTCCTCCCTTTTCTCCCCTTCGCTGCTTCGACCCGGGACTCAAACATACCTGCATCAGCCGCAGCCAAATTTGCTTTATTGACGGAGAAAACGGAATCCTCAGGCCAGAAAACCCTAAACCCTAAACCCTAAACCCTAAACCCTAAACCCTAAACCCTAAACCCGAGGCCTTACGCACACGAAGGCCCGCGCCGATTCGGCCCTCTCTTTCCCCTTTCCTCTCCACGCCTGTCCCCTCGCACTCTAGGGTTTACAGCCTGAGACCTAGGGTTTAGGGTTTAGGGTTTAGGGTTTAGGGTTTAGGGTTTAGGGTTTAGGGTTTAGGGTTTAGGGTTGTGGCCAGGTACCGGGGTTATCCCATAGAAGTTCTCGCCGATTTCTGCAGCTATGAAGAGATTTTATTTTTGCTTTTTTACGGGAACCTTCCTGCTGCTAAACAGCTTCTTGAATTTAAATCCAATTTATTCGAATTCTCGCAAATGCCAGTACAAATACAAAGTAAATCACCAGCAGCAGCAGCAGCAGCAGCAGCAGCAGCAGCAATAGCAGCAGCAGCAGTAGCAGCAGCAGCAGCAACAGCGGCAACAGCAGCAGCAGCAACAGCGGCGGCAACAGCAGCAGCAACAGTTGCAGCAGAAGCAGCAGCAGCAGCAACGGTAGTAGTGGAGCAGGAGCAGCAGCTGCTGCTCTTTGCTGCTGCTGTTGCTGCTTCTGCTGCTGTTGCTGCTTCTGCTGCTGCTGCTGCTGCTGCTGCTGGTTGTTGCTGCTGCTGCTTCTGCTGTCGCTGCTGCCCTACTACTAACACTACTCCTGCCGCTTCTGCTGCTGCTTCTGCTGCTGCTGCTGCTGCTGCTGCTGCTGCTGCTGCCTGTGCTGCTGTTTCTGCTGCTGTTTCTGCTGCTGTCTCTGCTGCTGCTGCTGTTGCTGCTGCTGCTTCTGCTGCTGCTGCTGCTGCTAGATTTGATAAGGAGTTT
>HG713457.1:8372-13372 GCA_000499725.1 Eimeria brunetti
GAGAAAGGAGACAAGGAGGAGACAGGAAGGAGACAGAAAGGAGACAGAAATGAGACAGAAAGGAAGGAGACAGAAAGGAGACAGAGAGGAGACAGGAAAAAGACAGAAAGGAGACAGGAAGGAGACAGGAAGGAGAGGGACGGAAAAAGGAGACAGCAGCGTAGGCACATGCAGAAGAAGCAGCGAAAGGAGACAGAAGAAAAGGAGACAGATGAAAAGGAGACAGTAAAGATAATATTCCTGAGCTGCCTATACACCCCAACTTACTTCCTGTCTCTCTTCCAACAACCCGTTTACTTCTAAAACACTCAGCTGCCAATGCGGCACCCGCAGCCTCTCCCTCATGTCTGCAGCAGCAGCAGCAGCAGCAGCAGCAGCAGCAGCGGCAGCAGCAGCGGCAGCAGCAGCGGCAGCAGAAGCGGCAGCAGCAGAAAGGCATTAGAAGAAGCAGAAACAGCGGGAGGAAGGCATTAGCAACAGCAGCAGCAGCAGCAACAGCAGCAGCAGCAAGGCATTAGCAGCAGCAGCAACAGCAGCAGCAGCAACACAGCAGGAAGGGGATGGCTGCTGCTGATGCAGTGATAAGGCTCTAAAGGCCTAAAAGGAGACAGTAGAGACAAAGGAGACAAAGGAGACAAATCAGACAAAGGAGACAAAGGAGACAGTAGAAAGAAAGGAGACAGTAGAGAGAAAGGAGACAGAAGAGAGAAAGGAGACAAAGGAGACAGTAGAAAGAAAGGAGACAGTAGAGAGAAAGGAGACAGAAGAGAGAAAGGAGACAAAGGAGACAGTAGAAAGAAAGGAGACAGTAGAGAGAAAGGAGACAAAGGAGACAGTAGAGACAAAGGAGACAGCAGAGAGAAAGGAGACAGTAGATGGAAAGGAGACAGGGGAGACAAAGGAGACAGGGGAGGCAGAGGAGACAGTAGAGACACAGGAGAGAAAGGAGACAAAGGAGACAGTTAGAGAAAGGAGACAGTAGAGAGAAAAGAGACAGAGGAGACAAAGGAGACAAGGGAGACAAAAGAGACACAGGAGAGAAAGGAGACAAAGGAGACAGTTAGAGAAAGGAGACAGTAGAGAGAAAAGAGACAGAGGAGACAAAGGAGACAAAAGAAACACAGGAGACAAAGGAGACAAAGGAGACAGTAGAGAGAAAGGAGACAAAGGAGACAGTAGAGAGAAAGGAGACAAAGGAGACAGTAGAGAGAAAGGAGACAAAGGAGACAGCAGAAGGCAGCCAAGGAGACAGCAGCAGCAAAGGAGACAGATGGAGACAGGGGAGGAGACAGCTCCAGCGCAGCAGAAGCAAAAAACAGAGACAGAAAAACAGAAATTAATAAAACAAAATAAAATAAATTAAATTAAATTAAATTGAATTGAATTAAATTAAAGTACGATAAAATAAAAGACAATAAAATAAAACAAAATGAAATAAAGAAAAACAAAATAAAACAAAACAAAATAAAACAAGATAAAACAAACTAAAATAAAACAAAACAAAATAAAACAAGGTAAAACAAACTAGAACAAAACAAACTAAAACAAAACAAAATAAAATGAAACAAAGTAAAATAAATAAGCAGCAGCAGCAAACCTGTAAGCACATCGCTTTTTTCTTCCAATGCTTCAAACGTTGGAGACAGTTGGTTGAAGGCATTAAGGCCCAATACGCTGCTGCTAGACCCTAGCTGCTGCAGCTGCTGCAGCTGCTGCTGCTTTCCCTTCAAATACTTTAGCAGCGTCCAGCAGTCGAGGTCTATGGCTCTGCGGTGTACAGACACCTCACACTCTCCAACACAACTGCTGCTGCTGCTGCTGCTGCTGCTGCTGCTGCTGCTGCTGCTGGTCTTGTTGTTGTTGCTGCTGCTGGGCGCTGGAAGCAGCGGCAGGCTGCTGCTGCTGCTGCTGCTGCTGCTGCTGCTGCTGGAGGCATGCAGCAGCGCCAGCTAGAGGCAGTCAAACCAAGCTACGGCCAGTGCAGCAGCAGCAGCAGCAGCGGAAGCAGCAGCAGCAACAGCAACAGCAGCAGCATCTGCAGCAGCAACAGCAGCAAGTGGGGTCTACGCAGCCGCAGCAGGATGCAGCAGCAGCAGCACGGGCCTCTGGCAGGCCCCCCTTAGTGCACCACCAGGCTTAGGGTTTAGGGTTTAGGGTTTAGGGTTTAGGGTTTACTTGAGGGTTTGGGCACATAGGTTTTTCTCAATATCCATTTCTCTTTCTACTTCCTCGCACCGCCCGTCTAAAGCCCGAAAAACCGACTGCAGCAAAACAAAACGCATGTAGCAGCAGCAGCAGCAGCAAGTAATGCAGCAGCAGCAGCAGCAGCAGCACGTGATGCAGCAGCAGCAGCAAGGGATGCAGAGGCAGAAGCAGCAGCAGCAGCAAGTGATGCAGCAACAGCAAGGGATTAAGCAACAGAACCGGCAGCAAAGGATGCAGCAGCAGCCGCATTCCCCGCTAAGTACTACAGCAACAGCAGCAGCAGCAGCAGCAGCAGCAAGTGATGCAGCAGCAGCACGTGATGCAGCAGCAGCAGCAGCCGCGACAGCAGCAGTAGAAGCAGCGCCACCGCTCAAGCCCCCGGGCAGCCACTTCAACAGGGGAAACCCCACAAGGCACAGCAACAGCAGCAGCAGCAGCAGCAACAGCAACAGCAGCAGCAGCAGCAGCAGCAGCAGTTTGCTGCAGACCTCGAATGCATCTTTGATGTTTGTCGTGTTTGCTGTGTGCATGCGAAGAGCCTTCCGCTGAGGTGTACATACACCGCAACAGCAGCGCACCATAAGCAGCAGCAGCAGCAGCAGCAGCAGCAGCAGCAGGGGAGCAGCAGCAGCAGGAAGGATGGCAGCAACAGCAGCAGGACAGCAGCAGCGGCAGCACCGTGACAGCAGCAGCTGCGGGGAGAGAGCAGCAACACCAGCACAGCAGCAGCAGCATAACAGCAGCAGCAGCATAACAGCAGCAGCAGCATAACAGCAGCAGCAGCAGCAGCAGCAGCAGCAGCAGCACCTGTATATTTTTTAGAGCTGCAGATATGGTCTCGAGTTCTTTGGCCTGCTGCTTCAGCTGCGCGTATTGCTCCATCATCTGCAACAAAGCAAAGGGTTTAGGGTTTAGGGTTTAGGGTTTACTGCAGCAAAAGGGCAGGGGCTAGGCATTAGCGTCTAGGGTCTACTGCAGCAAAAGAAAGGGGTGAGGGTTTAGGGTTTAGGGTTTACTGCAGCGAAAGAACCGGTTTAGGGTTTAGGGCCCAAAGGGAAGTACTAGGGTTAAGGGTTTATTGTTTATTGGTTAGGGTTTAGGGTTTAGGGTTTACACTGTATTGTTTATTGTTTACTATGAAGGGTTTAGGGTTTAGGGTTTAGGGTTTATCACCTTCATTCTGGCTGCAGGAATAGCGTTTCGTATAGCAAAAAGCCTAGGGTTTAGGGTTTACTCTCTCTGTTGTATTATTGTGTACTACTTCCTCCTTACCATTTAGGGTTTAGGGTTTAGGGTTTAGGGTTTAGGGTTTAGGGTTTATTACTTTCATTCTAGCAGCAGGAATGGCGTTTCGGGTGTTAATTAATTCGTGGGCAGAATGTGAACCCTCGCCATAACACTGGTTACACAACAATAAACCCCTAAAGGAGACAAAAGGAGACAAAAGGAGACAAAAAGGAGACAGTTGTAAAAAGGAGACAAAAGGAGACAAAAGGAGACAAAGAGGAGACAAAAAGGAGACAAAAAGGAGACAAAAACGAGACAAAAAGGAGACAAAAAGGAGACAAAAAGGAGACAAGGCAGACGAACTGAAAGAGACTGGTTACACAACAATAAACCCCTAAAGGAGACAAAAGGAGACAAAAGGGGACAAAAAGGAGACAAAAAGGAGACAGCAGTAAAAAGGAGACAAAGGGAGACAAAAGGAGATAAAAACGAGACAAAAGGAGACAAAAAGGAGACAAAAGGAGACAAAGGGAGACAAAAAGGAAACAAAAGGAGACAAAAGGAGACAAAAAGGAGACAGTAGTAAAAAGGAGACAAAAGGAGACAAAAGGAGACAAAAGGAGACAAAATGAGACCAAAATGAGACATAAATAAAAGGAGACAAAAGGAGGCAAAATGAGAGAAAAGGAGACAAAAAGGAGACAGTAATAAAAGGAGACAGAAAGGGGATAAGGAAAAGCTGGCAGGAGACAGAAGGCATAGACGCTCGCACATCCCTTCAAACCCTAAACCCTAAACCCTAAACCCTAAACCCTAAACCCTAGCGCAAGTTGTACTTGCAGTCAAGGCAGGCGTAGCGAGCGGGTTCGTTGGGGTGGCGGGGGCACTGGATGCCTCTGTCAACACACAAACCCTAAACCCTAAACCCTAAACCCTAAACCCTAGACCCGAGACCCTAGACCCTAAAGCCTGCTTCGCTGCCCCTGTTGTTGGCGTTGCTCCCTCACAGGGATGATATTACTGGGGCCAAGGGTTTATCTACTTGCGAGGGTTTAGGGTTTGTCGCAGTTAAGCGCCGCTAGGGTTTCGGGTTTAGGGTTTGGCGTGGCTAGGGTTTAGGGTTTAGGGTTTAGGGTTTAGGGTTTGTCTACCTGCCCTGCTGGGGCTTGATCTCTAGGGAGAAACTCCCGTTGCTGCTGAAGAGCTTCTTTGCCTTGCTGGGGTGTATATGCACTACTTGGGCCCTTGCTGCTGCAGCAACAGCATGTGTCTCCTTTTGAGGAGACAGGTGCGCAGCAGCAGCACAAGGCCCACAGTAGAATTTGCTGCAGCTGCTGCAGTAGAGGGGAGCAGCAGCAGCCCAGCAGCGCATGCAGCTGCGGCAGCCACCGCTGCTGCTCACTGCTGCTGCAGCAGCAGCACAGAAAAAAACAGACGCAAACGCGCGCTGTTGCTGCTGCTGCTGCTGCTGCTGCGGTGGGGGAAGCAGCAGCAGGAGATAGGGGCTGCTTGTCTGTCTCCTTTTCCGTGCCGCTGTTTCTCCTGTCTCCTTCTGTCTCCTTCTGTCT
>HG713457.1:18372-19433 GCA_000499725.1 Eimeria brunetti
TCGTTACCAGTAAAGGCACGTGGCACTGCACACCCACCCCGCTACCCATCAACTCCGCCTGCAGCAGCAGCAAAGGCAGCAGCAGCAGCAGCAGCAGCAGCAGCAGCAGTAAAGGGAGCAGCAGCAGTAAAGGGAGCAGCAAAGGGAGCAGCAAATGGGGCAGCAGCAAATGGAGCAGCAGCAAATGGAGCAGCAGCAAATGGAGCAGCAGCAGCAGCAAGTGGAAGTGGACCAGCAGCAAATGAAAGTGGAGCAGCAGGAAGTGAAGCAGCAGCAGCAGCAGTGGAGCGCATGCAGCAGCAGCAGCAGCAGCAGCAAATACAGGAGTGGGAACCAGCAGCAAATCCAAGGCGGCAGCAGCAAACAGCAGCAGCAACAGCAAATGCAGCAGCAACAGCAAGAAACACAGCAGCAGCAGCAGCAGCAGCAGCAGCAGCAGCAGGGAACACTGCAGCAGCAGCAAATACAGCAGCGCCACGAGCAGCAGGAAGGAGAACTAAGCCCATACGAAAGCAGACGATACGCCCATACACACACCCAAACCCTAAACCCTAAACCCTAAACCCTAGGCCCTAAACCCTAAACCCGAGACCATACGCCCAAAACCCTAGACCCCAGACCATACACCCGAACCCTAAAAATCCCCAACCCTAAACCCTGACAGACACTAAACCCTAGCAGATACTAAACCCTAAACCCTAAGCCCCATCAAACCCTAAACCCCAAACCCTAAACCCCACCAAACCCTAAACCCTAAACCCCACCAAACCCTAAACCCTAAACCCCACCAAACCCTAAACCCTAACCCCAACCAAACCCTAAACCCTAAACCCTAAACCCTAACCGCACCAAACTCTAAACCCTAAACCCTAAACCCTAAACCCTAGACCCTAAACCCCACCAAGCCCTAAACCCTGAACCGTAAACCCTAAACCCTAACCCCTCAAACCCTAAACCATAAACCCAAAACCCTAAACCCTAAACCCTACCCGCAGCGACCGGCAGAAAGTTTCTGCTGCTCCCTTCGTAGCGGCATAAGCGGCAACCCTAAACCCTAACCC
>HG713459.1:1713-17217 GCA_000499725.1 Eimeria brunetti
TTTGTAATTTTAGAATTAAATTTTTGGTATTTGTTTCCTTTTCGAGATAATGCTTGTTTTCTTCCAATACCCTTCCTAAGATTTCATCGGGGATGCGCCGCATTATGGAGTCCCGCGCCTGCAGCAGCAGCAGCAGCAGCAGCAGCAGCAGCAGATGCAGATGCAGATGCAGATGCAGCAGCAGAAGGAGGAGGAGGGGCAGCAGCAGCAGAGCAGCAGCAGCAGCAGCAGAAGAGGCAGCACGGCAGAAGCAGGAGCAGCAACACAAGCAGCAACACAAGCAGAAGCAGCAGCAGCAGCAGCAGCAGCACAAACAGCAGCAGCAGCAGCAGCAGCAGCGGAAGAGGATGAGTTAGAGGGGGAGGGAGAAAGGGTTTAGAGTACGGGCCTCCTTAGGCAGGTCGAATTTGCATCAGGGTTTAGGGTTTAGGGTTTAGGGGATCTAGGGTGTAGGGCCCCTGCGTTCTAGGGTCCCTAGGGTTTAGGGTTTAGGGTTTAGGGTTTAGGGTTTGCTTACGAAGGACCCAGGGGTGCTTGTAAGGGGAGGGGGGAGAGATGAATCATCATATTCATCTTCAGGTGTATAGGCACCTTCATAAACAAATTGATAGTCGTCTTCGCTTTTTTTGTAAAATTTTTCTATTTCATTGGGTTCTAAATAGCCAGCAAAGGGCAAGGCCGCCATTTTTAGGGTTTAGGGTTTAGGGTTTAGGGTTTAGGGTTTAGGGTTTAGGGTTTTGCGGTGTCTGGGCACCGCAACCAGACCTCGATACACAACGGCCCAAAAACACAAAAATGTAAGAAATGATTCTCTTTTTTCCCTCTTTTTCCTTCAATACCCCTTTTATAACTTTTACTTTATTGTTTTTTCTTCAATAAGCAAAAACAAACCTATTTTCTAGCAGCAGCAGCTGCTGCTGCTGCTGCACCCCACAGCCGCCGCCGCCTGCGGTGTATAGGCAGCTCCCAGCGGTGGCTGTCTGTTTTTTTCTTTTTTTCATTTAAATTTGCATTTTTTTTAAATTAAATATTATTTTTAATTTAATTTTATTGTTTTGTTTTATATTCTTGATAGATTTATCTCTTTATGTCCTATTTTCTTTCGTTTTTTTCCGTTTTTTTTCTTTTGGTGGGTATAAGCACATACAAACCTGCACGTGCATCGATTTGTATGAATTTTACCAAATAAATATCATTTTTTGAATTTAATCCAATAAAATCTAATGTTTTTAAGTTTTCTATTGAATAAAATATATATTTTTATGCATTTAATCCATTAAAACCCTATAAATTCAGCTTTTAATTCAGTGTTAGTACACTATACCACCGTATAGCGGCGTCGCCCCAGTAGCCCCTTTCTCCTAAGCTAGCTACAGCTAGCTACAGCTAGCTACGGCTAGCTAATAGTTAAATATATTGAATTTATGTTTCTTTTTATTCTTTTCATGAAATGTTTGTCCCCAGATGCATGCCCATCTGTCGGGTGTCTATACCTATGCCATAGTATATATATTTCCGTATATATGTTTCTTTCTATAGAAATATATATATATACTATATAGAAATACATATATATATATACTATTTAATTTAATTTATAATATTGTATATAATAGATTTAGTATATAGAGGTGTATATAGATATAAATAGATAAATATATATATATACCTGTATACGTTTTTCTATATTCATACATATACTACGCAATTACTATATGCATTATTAAACATATATCTATTTTATTCTTTTCAATTATATTCAGGTGTATGGCCACCTCCTTCTACCTCCCTGCCCTTTAATTTATTTAATTTTTATTTTTATTATTTATTCAAAAAATAAAAAATAAGCATTTATTTAAAGCTTTCATTGAGGTGTACATACACCTGAAGGATTAAAAAGCCAAGTAAGAACTAAAAGACATTAAAATAAACAAATTACAGGGCCTATCGCCCTTCTGCTGCTGCCGCTGCTGCTGCAGTTGCTGCTGCAGTTGCTGCTGCAGTTGCTGCTGCTGCAGTTGCTGCAGCAGTTGCTGCTGTTGCAGTTGCTGGTGCAGCTGTTTTTGCTGCTGCTGCTGCTGCTGCTGCTTTGCTGCTACTGTTGTTCTTCCTGCAGTTATTGTTGCTGCTGCTTCTGCTGCTGCTGTTGCTGCTGCTGCTGCTGCTGCTGTTGCTTGCAGCAGCAGCGTTAGCATAATATTACATTATTTTTGTTTGTATTATATATATATATACTCTCTATGCGTGAGATAAACCCTAGGGTTTTAAAACATAAACCCTAATAAAGTTAAAGACAGCAGCGCAGCAGCAGCAGTTGCTGCTGCTGTCTGAACCCCTGCAGCAGCATTTTTCCCTGCACCCTTGCCTGAAGAACAGCAGCAAACCCTAAACCCTAAACCCTAAACCCTAGCTCCTGAACCCTGAACCCTGAACGTCAATACAGACCAAACCCTAAACCCTAAACCCTAAACCCTAACCCGTCGAGCCTTACCTTCAGTCCTCAAAGCCTCTGCAAAACAAACACAACACATACACCAAAACCCAATGTTCTCTCTGCCTAAACCCTAAACCCTAAACCCTAAACCCTAGGCATAGGGGCTTTGCTTGGATGGGGGCTAACCTGTCATTCGGATGTCTTGTTCAATGTGACGGCCTGAGGCGCAGCAGAAAACATAAAAGGGAAATGAGGGTTTAGGGTTTAGGGTTTAGGGTTTGGATTGCGAAGCAGATAAGGAGACAGCAGATGAGGGTTTAGGGTTTAGGGTTTAGGAGAAAGTAGAAGGGCAACGTAAACATATAAAGCTATCCAGACGAATAAGGGTTTAGCTAGGGTTTCGGGAAGGTGAGACCCCGACGAGGGTTTAGGGTTTAGGGTTTAGGGTTTAGGGTTTACGCTGGACTGCGTGGGGCTGGGGCTCCCGAAGCTTGGGAAAAGAATCTTGTAAATCTTTAGCTAATTCTTCTTCTGTTAGAAGGGCAGCATCATTGTCGGGTTCTGCTGCTGCTGCTGCTGCTGCTGCTTCGAGGCTGTCTTCGTCGTCTGCTGCTGCTGCTGCTGCGTCTTCTGCTGCTGCTGCTGCTGCTGGACTGTCTCCTTCTGTCTCCTCCATATCTTCTGCTGCAGTCCCTCCGTATTTTACTACAGGGTCAGCAGGGCCCCTGTAGTCTTCTTCTGCTGCTGCTGCTGCTGGCTCTGCTGCTGCTGCTGCTGCTGCTCCTGCTGCTGCTCCTGCTGCTGCTGCTGTCTCCTTGCGCCTTACTGTCTCCTCTTCTAGGCCCAAGGCCTCTTCTCCCACTGAAGGCACACACACACACATGCTGCTGCTGCTGCTCCTGCTGCTGCTGCTGCTGCTGCTGCTGCTGTTGCTGCTGCTGCTGCTGCTGCTGTTGCTGCTGCTGCTGCTGCTGCTGTACCGTCTGCTTCTTCAAGCATTTGGTTTTCTGCTTCTGTTTGGTCTGAGGGCTCCAAGAAGGAAGGAGGAGAGAAATGGTATTTGTTTCTGTTTCTGCTGCTGCTGCTGCTGCTGCTGCTGCTGCTGCTGCTGCTTATATCATCGTCGTATAGGTGCAGTTTAATGTTTTTCTTTTCAGCTTCAAGCTGTAAGAAAGAAGCTCCATATCCATCTGTCTCCTTTTCAAGTGTCTCCTTTTCAAGTGTCTCCTTTTCAAGTGTCTCCTTTCCTGCTGTCTCCTCTTCATCTGTCTCCTTTTCATCTGTCTCCTTTTCATCTGTCTCCTTTTCTGCTGTCTCCTCTTCATCTGTCTCCTGAAGAAAAGCAGCATCTATTTCTTCTTCTGCTTCTTCTTCTGCTGCTGCTTCTGCTGCTGTTGCTGCTGTTGCTGTTGCTGCTGCTGCTGCTGTCTCCTCGTTTCCTTCCAAGTATGAATAGCTGCTGTAAGGGTCCAGTGTCTCCTTTTCTGCTGCTGCTGCTTCTTCTTCTGCTGCTGCTGCTTCTGCTGCTGCTGCTGCTGCTGCTGCTGTCTCCTCTTCTGTCTCCTCCCCTTCTAAGAAACTTTCGCTGTCTGCTGCTGCATCTGTCTCCCCCTCTGCTGCTTCTTCATCTTCTTCGTTGCTGCTGCTGCTGTTGCTGCTGCTGCTGCTGTTGCTGCTGCTGCTGCTGCTGGGTTGGTTCTCTTCTTTCTCCGCAGCATCAGCTGTCTCCGTTACCGTCTGCAGCAGCGAGGGCCCTCCTTGCTGCTGCTGCTGCTGCTGCTGCTGCGCTGCTGCTGCTGCTGCTGTCTCCTCTTGGTCTGCTAGCCAGCCCTGCAGCTCCTCGAGAGCAGCAGCTGTCTCCTGCTGCACATAACTGTCTCCTTTTATTCCTTTTTCTTTAATTGCTGCTGCTGCTGCTGCAGCAAAAGCAGCAAAAAAAGAAGAAATAAGCAAACAAAAACAAACACAAAACAAAGCTGCTGCAGCAGCCGACCCCCGAGTGTACATATGCGCCATCGTGCAAAACCCTAAACCCTAAACCCTAAACCCTAAACCCTAAACCCTAAACCCCAGGCTTAAAGGCAGAAGTGGATTCAAATTTCGAAAACAAGAAAACAAAAAAGAGAATAAGAGAAAATAAAGAAGGAGGCAGCAGCAGCAGCAGCAAATGAGGCAGCTGCTGAGAAAGGAGACAGTAGAAGGAAAAGAGCAGCAGGTGTCTCCTTTTTAAGAAGAGAGTCGTATGGAGGTGGATATACACCCGAAAATAGCTTAGATATATTTATATATTTCTTTCTTTATTTGTATAATTCACAGCAGCTAGATAAAGAGGCAGCTATGCAGCAGCAGCAGCAGCAACAGCAGCAACAGCAGCAGCAGCAGCAACAGCTGGGGCAACCGCTGGTCTGACCGGCCCGCTGCTGCTGCTGCTGCTGCTGCTGTTGCTGCTGTCTCCTTCTACTTAATTTAATGCATTTTATTTTAATTTAATTTGTTTATTTAAATTAAATTCAAATCATTATTATATTTCACCCATAATTTGCTGTTTCTGTGCTGTATTTCAGCGTAATTTGCTGCTGCTGCTGCTGCTGCTGCTGCAGCTGCTGCTGCTGCTGCTGCTGCTGCTGCTGAGGGTCGAAAGGCCGCTGTCCTCCTTCTTCTCTTTTTGTTATTTCTCTCCCTCTCTTTTTTCAATAAAACAAAATTAAAATCCAAACCCTAAACCCTAAACCCCAAACCCTAAACCCTAAACCCTAAACCCTAAACCCCAGGGGCGGCTGCAGCGAGCGGGGGTTCAGCCAGCTGTCTCCTTTTAACAGGATTGCTGCTGCTAGTTTTCTTCTATTGTCTCTGTCTCTATTTTATTCTTTTATTTATTTATTTCGTTATTTTATTTATTTGTTTTCATCCCTGCTGTAATTTTTTTTGCTGCTATTTCTATGAGCCCTGTCTCTGCATTAAACTGTCTCCTTCAATTAACTGTCTCCTTTTATTCTTCTGTCTCTTTTCAGCAGCAAAACAAACAAATAAACCAACTGTCTCCTTTTATTCTTCTGTCGCCTTTCAGCAGCAAAACAAACAAATAACCAACTGTCTCCTTTTATTCTTCTGTCTCCTTTCAGCAGCAAAACAAACAAATAACCAACTGTCTCCTTTTATTCTCCTGTCTCCTTTCAGCAGCAAAACCAACAAATAAACCAACTGTCTCCTTTTATTCTTCTGTCTCTTCCGACTGTCTCCTTTGCATTTAAGTGTCTCCTTTTCTGTCTCCTTTTTGTTTCCCTTGCTCCTCCACCCCACACCACTAACAGCCAAGTGTAGCTAGCTAGCTACAGCTAGCTAGCTACACAGCTAGCTAGCTACATAGCTAGCTAGCTACGCACCTGGCTAGCTAGACAGCTAGCTAGCTACACAGCTAGCTGGCTACACAGCCAACTAGCTACACAGCTAGCTAGCTAGACAAGCAGCTAGCTAGACAGCTAGCTAGGTAGATGAGCAACTAGCTAGACAGCTATCTGGCTAGATAAGCAGCTAGCTAGACAGCTAGCTAGATAGACAGCTAGCCAGATAGACAGCTAGCTAGCAAGATAAGCAGCTAGTTAGACAGCTAGCTGGATAGATATCTAGCTAGCTAGCTAGACAGCCAGCTAGCTAGAGAGCTAGCTAGATAGCTAGCTAGACAGCTAGCTAGACAGCTAGCTAGCCATACGGCTAGCTAGCTAGCTAGATAAGCAACTAGCTAGAGGGATAGCTAGCTAGGTAGCTAACTAGCTAGACAGCGAACCAGATAGATATGCAGCTAGCTAGCTAGCTAAACAGCTAGCTAGATAGCTAAACAGCTAGCTAGCTAACTGGACAGCCAGCTAGCTAGTTAGCTAGCTAGCTAGCTAACTAGACAGCTAGCTAGCTAGCTAGCTAGCTCCGACGTCCGCCCACTAAGGGTTGATTAATTAATTAATTTCTGCTACTATCGGAAATGGAGATAATTTAAACCCTAGTAATAATAATTTATAGTAATAATGTGAATAATAATGATGGGTAATAATAATAGTAATAATATGAATAATAAATAATAATAATAATGGTAAAATATGAATAGTAATAGTAAATAGGAATAATAGTAATAATATGAATAGTAATAATAAATAGGAATAATAATAATAATATCAATAGTAATAATAAATAGGAATAATAGTAATACTACGATTAGTACTAATAAATAATGATAGTAATAATAATAATATGAATAGTAATAATAAATGATGCTAGTACTAGTAATACCATGAATAAGACTAATAAATAACGCTAATAATAGTAGTTATAAGAATAATAATAGTAAATAATAGTAGTAATAATACGAATAGTACTAATAATATGATAATAATAGTAATAATATGGATAATAATATATATTGATAATAGTAGTAATACTACGAATAATAATGCTAAATAATAATAGTAGTACTATGAATAATAATAATAAATAATGGCTAATAAAGACAAACAAAGAATAGAAAAATAATTTTTTACTTTTTTTGGTTTTTTCTTAGGCGGTAGCTCCCCTCTTCCTTTTCCATTTGGCGTAAGTAAATTATAATATATATTATATAATATATAATGCATATTATATAATATATAATATATATTATATAATTTATAATGTATATTATATATATTATATACTACTTCTATTATATATTGTTTATTTATACTTCTTAATGTTACGTTACCCCGTATCTCTAACGGGGTAAAAAGGGGAGAAATATATACAAATATATATTCAAATATATATTTATATAAATATATATGTAAATATAAATATATATACTTGAATATATATTTATATATATATATATTCAAATATGTATGAATATATATACTTGAATATATATTCATAAATATTTGAATAGATATGAATATATATATATATTTGAATATATATTCATATAGATATGAGTATATATTCGTATATGCTTGAATATATATCCATATACATATTCAAATATGTATTCGTATATATAAATATTTGAATATATCTTTGAATATATATATTATATATGTATATATTTGTATTGATATAAACAAATATAATTAAATAAATATCTTGAATATACTATCAGTAAAGATAGGTTTTTTTGCGATTTAGTATTACGCTTCATAGACCCCCAATTTCTTTTTTTGAATAATATATATATATTTATATCCATTACAGAGTACAGAAAACAGAGAACAATACTAATCCATTATTTATTTCCTATTTATTTATTTATTTATCTATTTATTTATTTATTTAATCGGCGGGAGACTCCACTTCATAGATCCAATACCACTGGCGGCCGATAACCTTTACAGTCATTGCGGTGTATACGGCTTCGTCTACCATGTACAGCATGGTAAATACCGGGACTGAAAAAAGCAGAAAAAAAGAGAAAATCCGAAACAATTAATATGTTATTGTGATAAACCATACTTTTATTCATATATATATTCCGAAAAAGAAAGAAAATGCTCGAAAAAACAGGAAAAAAAACAAAAAAAAGCGGGCTTCCGGTGTATGTGCAAGGAGCTGCCTATACACCCGAGAAACCGACGAAATGAAAAAAACCCAAAAAAGCGAAAAAATAAACAAAATGAAAGAAATGGGCAAAAAGAGAAGGAATAAAACAAGAAAGGGAAATAAAAGAAGGGGGATAAAGAGGGGAAGAGGGAAAAGAAGAGAGAAGGCCGAAAAATGGATGGGAAAAAGAGAAAAACCAGGAAAATGAATTAAAATGTATTAGCCTACTTGTTAAAGACCAAATAATAAATGTCGGGGTCCAAAAGAAAAGAAATTCAGCTTTCATGAGCAAGTCGTGGTGGCCGTATACATTCATTCGTTTTCTCGGAAAGAAGGGGATATTCAGCTGAGAAAGAGAAAAAAACAAAAAAAGAATAAAATAAATTAGGAATCAAATACATAATCAAGATAATTTAACAATATATCTTTCTGTGGTGCTAATGATGTATTATCCTTTAGTATTCCAGTGTTTATTCTTTTTTCTTTTGCACCAAATTCGATCCACTGGTATTAATTCTTCTATTTCATATATTCCATATTCCTGTTTATTTCATATCTTCTGCATTTTCATATTGTATTTAATGCATATAATACAAGAAATAATACATGTATATTTCCGTATATTATTTGGATAGAATAGTGCATATATCAATCCACATATTCTGATAAAATAATAAAACAAAAACAAAAATAAGTAAAAATAAAACATAAAAAAGGCATCGGAGCAGAAAAAAAATATAAATATCCTCTCTTGCGGCTAATATCCATTTATCGTCTGCATTTCACCGCTTAATTCGTAAATATAATAAAATATCCAGATAAATTAATTAGTTTTCCTTTTTATCCTTTTATTTTAATTTTTCAAAATACAAATTCTCTTACCTGCCGCATGCACAAAGACCCCACCCAGTTTACTTTAAGACTCTATCTTTTAATTTCATAATATCCTCCCCTTTACGATTTACTTATCTCTTATCCACTTATCCACCTTCTGACTCATTATACATTTACTCTTGTACATTATAGACTATATATTACAAACCCATTACTGCTTATTATTCTGCCACCATCACTATTCCTAAGACTATTATTTCTATTCCTACAACTTTCTCACCTGGTGAATGGTGAAGAGTTCAACTAAAGACCTGTTCTCCACGCCTTTTATCATCTTCTGCCCGTCCACAGACACCAAGTGCTGCTTAGGAACTGGGCTGTATACGTCTTCGAAGTGGAAGGTATGGGGGGTCATGGGGTAAGTATAGGTGCCGTCGGGGTTGAGGTGTTTGCGGGGATCATGGTGGTGATCGTGGCTCGAAGGCATGTTATACAGTCCCACTCTTGTTTCTGCATGTTCACTTTTCTGAATTTCGGCCCCGCTTCCACTTTTCTCGGGTGTATGGACAGCTGCCGGCGGCGCGGATCCGAACGCGCGCGCGCCGAGCCGGCGCAGAACAAAAGGGGAAAGCGGCCGGAAAATCGAGGAATTCATGATTCAAATTGCAAAATTCAACAACCTCTATTCAATTCTTCATGCATTTATTCAATTAAACCGAAAAAAAACGAAAAAAACACGCACAAATACCCTATTCAACTTTCGCCGCCCATCGCAACGGCCGCAAGCAGCGGTGCGGCTGCCGCTTCCTTCTCTTTGCTTTTTTCACAACCGAAATGGAATAAAGAATTCGTTTTTTCAGTTTTTTGCAATTAAAGAAGAAAGAAAACAAACGTGAATGCAGAGAAGAAAACCAAACAGCAGCCAAGCAGCAAGCCCCAACCTCCAGCGACGACTCCCTGCTGCTCTTCATACAAGTTGCAGAAAAAATAAACATAATCTCAATCTTTTTCCTTCGTAAAAGGTAAATTAATTTATTTGTTTCTTTTTTATTTTATTTTTCAATTTAATTCGAATTTAAACGATTAATCTGCTGCATTCAGCTTCATGCTGCTGCGGCTCCCGCTGTCGCGTTGCATGTTTTTGCACACATCCCAAACCGTCTAAGCCTGCTGTTTTTCTGCTCTTTGTTCATATTTTATTGTTTTTTGTTTTTTATTTCCATTTATTCTGTTTTATCTCCACTTTTAGGCAGTTGTAGGGCTAACAGGCGAAGTACTACTAGCGCATGCATACACATACACCCCGTTTATCTCACAAAAAACATGCAGCCACCCACACGAAGCAGCCTTGGCGATGATTATGCTGCTGCTGCTGCTGCTGCTGCAACCGCTGCTGCAGCAGCAGCAGCAGCTGCAGCAGCAGCAGCAGCAGCAGCAGCTCTTCTAATGCAGCTTCCACTTTTCTTGAGATGATGCATGCAGCAGCTCGGTAGACAAACCCATCCGAGTGTATAGGCAGCTCAGAGCCTATATATATGCATATTTGTGTATATTTCAATATGTGAAATATGTTTTTAATGCTGTTGAAGTTTAGAATATATAGGATTAAGTGTATATAAAAAGGGATATCATTCAATATGCTTATATTCTGCATGCGCTTAGCTTGATAATGGCGGTGACAAGAAAAGAAAGAAAAAAAAAGCTTGACACATATCATCATGTTGTGGCTTGCTGCTGCTGCTGCTGCAGCAATTGCAGCAGCAGAAGCAGCAGCAGCAGCTGCTGCTGCTGCTGCTGCAAGCAGCAAACGCTCCACCCCCGCTTTAATGCAAGAGGAAAACATTATAATAACTTCTATATTGCTGCAGGTGCTGTCTGTTAACCCCAAACCCTAAACCCTAAACCCTGAAACTTATTAGGCGGCTGAATGTAAAGGCAGCAGCAGCTGTCGCAGCATCAATGCATGCAGCCATATTTATTTATTTTCTTCTGTTTGTCTAATTAATTAATTAATTAATTTGTTTATTTACTTATTTGCTGCTGCAGCAAATAATGTGGACCACACACGGAGACAGCTAAACGAGTTAAATAAAAATAAATATATTTTCTAAACCCTAAACCCTAAACCCTAGAAGATATACGGGGTTTGAAGCCATGATGTTTTCTTGCTGCACAGAAAAGCAAGAAAATATAATTCATTATTTATTTATTATTTATTTATCTATTTATTTATTTATTTATTTATTTATTTATTTATGATTGCATTTATTTGTTTTCTCTTCTTTTTTTGTTTCTTTTTTAGTTTTAAAGCTGCGGCTTGACCTTGTATTATTCTATAATGCATAATAAAAATATATATATAAATATATATAATAAGATAGTATATTTATAGTAATATATATTTATTTAATTGAGGGAAAACCCTCAGTGGGGAGAAAAGGGAAAAATAAAAATGGAATTAAAATCAAACATGGATGCATTAATTCATGGAAGAGAGAAAGATGAGAAAAGGAGAAAAATTAAATTAAAAAAAAGTTTAATTATATTTCTCTTTAAGGGATGGGGGGGTTCAATTTAATGGTTTATTATTAGTTGTTTTATTTTCTGGAATTTATTTTATTTATTTCAGTTCCCATTATTCCAATAAAGAGAGTTGAAAATAAAAACTAAAAAATAAAACGTTTATTCCCTTTATTTTTTGTTTTTATTTTTCAAACAAACAGTACTGCCTGTGGTGCTTCTCAACTTTATGCTACGGCGCCAAATTAAATTTAATTTGAATTCTGAGAAGGCTGAACCCCCCAAACCCTAAACCCCAAACCCTAAACCCTAAACCCTATCCCTGCACGGTGTGGGGGGGGCAGCTCGTGGAAGGACTAGCGGGAATTGCTGCGGTTGGAGAACCGCTCCCCTTTTCCCCAGGGTTTAGGGTTTGGGGGCTAGGGTTTAGGGTTTAGGGTTTAGGGTTTAGGGTTTAGGGCTTGCTGCTGGAGGGCGAGGGGTCGATAGTGTGTTCTGTGTGTGTGTTGCCCCTACATCCACCGTTTTTTACTTAATCTAATTATCAATGAAATTGTTTTATTAAAAGAAATAATATTTTTAATGTATTTTCAAAAATAAATTTTATTTTTCTTCTTTTTTCTGTTTTTTTCTGCTCGCTTCGGGTGTACGTACAGCTCCCGCTGCCGCTCGCCGAAGGTCTAAGGAATTATTTTTTGCTTTTTCTTTCTTTTTGCCTGGAGATTGGTTTTAAATGATTAATTTTAATTAAAAATAAGAAAATAGGATTAAATAGGATTTAGTTTTATTTCAATTCTTTCTTTTTTCTGTTTTTCCCTCGCTTCTCACGGTCGATCGAAGTGATTCTGAGAGGTCGAAAGAAACAGCAAAAAAATGCGATTTAATTGAATAAAACTTAAAAATAATTAATTTAATTTACGTTTATTGATTAGTTATTTAAATAAATACATTATATACTCCATTTTTATGTTTGAAGGGCTGCTGCTTAGACAGAAGCAGCAACGGTCCACTGGTCCAGCAGCACCAGCAGCAGCAGCACGGAGCTGTGTCTGCTTCAGTTGTTTTTTGCCAAATAAATACATATTTTTTAGTATTTCTTTATTTGTTGTTTAGTAAATAAACAAGGTGGAGGAATTAATTAAAAAATATATATATTTATTCATCCTGTTGCTGACAGCAGCAGCAGCAGCAGCATCGATTCAACTTTTGCAGCTTTTGCTGCTGCAGTCCAAGTTGGCTATTTGGATCTTTCTTTCGTTTCTCCCTTCCTTCTTTCGATTTTCTCACGTCTATTTCCTTTCTTTTTAGATCTATTCCTCTTCAAAACCCCAATAAGCGGCGGCGGCAGCAGCAGCAGCAGCAACAGCAGCAGCAGCGCTCTCTCCACGGTTCTAGCTACTACTACTACGACTACTTTAGCAGCAGCAGCAGCAGCAGCAGCAGCACCACTTGCTGCTCTTTCTCTTTTATTCCCGTATTTTCCCTTCCTTTATCTGTTATCCTCTGCTTCATGCAGCAGCAGTAAAAAAAGAAAAATCGAAAGAGGGCGATGAACCCCCCTCAGGTGTATATACACCTCAGCCTTGCCTTAACCTCCGCCCTCTCCCCTCTGCTGCAGTTTGCAGTTTCAGGTGTATAGGCACCTCAATCTAAACATTTATATACTATCTTCATTTCCTTGCCTCAGCCTTCCCTTTCTATCCAGTTCAAACGCAGCAGCAGCAGCAGCAGCAGCAACAACAGTTGCAGCAGCAACAAGAGCAGCAGCAGCAAGAGCAGCAGGAGCAAGAGCAGCAGCAGCAGCAGCAGCAGCAGCAGATTGGTTACGGATTGAAGAGTCTTGCTATTAGTTGACAATGTGGAGACAGCAGCAGCGGTTTGCTGCAGCAGGGCTGCTGCTGCTGCTGCTGCTGCTTTCTCTGTCATTTGCAGACAGCATCCATCGCCGCAGCAACAGCAGCAGCAGCAACAGCAGCAACAGCAGCAGCAGCGAGAACAGCATCCGGAGGAGCAGCGGCGCAGCAGAGGCTCCTGCTGCTGCTGCTTCCTTTGCAAATATACGAACAGCAGCAGCAGCAGCAGCAGCAGCAACAGCAGCAACGAAATCTGCTGCTGCTAAAAAAAAGAAGGCAGCAGCAACAAACCCCTGGGGGCAAGGGGAATTTAAGGCTTATATGGAAAAGTTTAATGTTCCCAAAGTTCATGGTGATAATACAAAAAAATAGAAATAAAATAAAATAAAATAAATTAATAATAGTAAAAGCAATAGGGATTTGTTTTTCTGTAAAAATACATGTATATATATTTATTTTTTGTTTATTTCTTTATTGGGGGCTTCGTTTATGTATTTATTCTCATTTTTTAATTTTTTTAATTTTTTTTAGTTTTTTTTCGGTTTATTTGGCATTTCTATTACGGATTTCTCGAATACTACCCATTCCCCTCTAAAACATTTGCAATAAATGAATTTATTTATTTATTTTTGCGTTTTTGTTCAGGATCTGGGGTGTATGTGGACCTTGGTGGCGCCGCTGGGGTGTATAGGCAGCCCTCGGGTTTGTGTCCAGTTTTTGGCAAGTATATTGAAATAGAGCGTCAAAATAGTTCTTTTTCTTCTTTTCTTTTGAATTTTCCCTTAAGTCCTTCTTCTGCAAGGCCCCTAGAAGGGGGTTTTAACCTCGCTTTTGTTAGCAGCAGCGGGAGGCCCTTTTCACCTGTCCACGACGACTTCCTTAAAAATGCATTTGGGGGTTAGTGGGTTATTTTTTTTACTTTTTTCCTCTTTATCCTTTTTCTTTTGCTTTATTCTGCTTTGGGGGGGAAGCTACTTTCTTCCCGCTTTTGTTCCGTCCCTTTTGGTGTATATATTGCTGCCTTTTTGCTTTTTTAGCGATTATCTACTTGGCTCTGTTTCTTTTGTCTATGTACCTAATATAATTTAAATAAATATATATATATATTTAAATATATATAGTCTTAATCAATATAAACCTTGACTATGTATTTTGTATATATAGGGATGTATGGGTTTATATTATTATTTTTGAGGTTTGAACCAAAGACTGAACTCTTAGCATTATTATTATTACCACTATAATTATTACTAATGATAATTATTATTTTGCCTTTTGTTATTCCCGCCATTATTATCATTATCAGTATTACTACTATTGTTATATTATCACATTATCTATATTATATATATATAATATATATATATATAATACATGTATATAGTGTTTACAAATCCACTCGTAATAAATAAATAAAACTAATGAACTAACTAACCAAATAAACGCCCCGTTAATTCCTTAATGAATTAAGTCCAAGCCCGATGTATTTGTGTATTTATTTATTACCTATTTGCATTAGTTAATTATCTATTTTCAACGTACTTTTTTTTACAGCCTCAGGGCCTAAGGACCCCGTCTCCCGCTGCGCGCGCTACGTGCACCTTTTGGAACCGATGCTCCCGGGTTCGAACCCCGGCACCGAAAATAAATTAAAATATAAATTACCTTTTGTTTTTGATTCTTCGAGTTCTCTTTGTTATGCTTTGCATGTTTCTATGCAAAAGCTAACTGGCAGCAGGTAAATATTTTACGCCCTTTTATTTTTATTTCCATTTTCATTTTTATTTTTTTCCTTATTTTCATGTCTTGTCTTTACAGCCGTTTTCCTTTCCTTCTTCTTTTTTACTTTTTATTTTCATTTTTATTTTTGTTCTTCTTTTTCTGTCTCCTCTTTGATTTATTTATTTGTTTTTTATTTTATTTTATTTTATTTTATTTTTTTATTTCACCTTTCCTTTTTTTGTCTCCATATACACCTCAGCCGCTCTTGTATTCTTATTTATTTTTATTATTTTTATTTCATTTATTTTATTTTTTGGGGATTCTTAACGAAAGCTCGGGCTCAGTGGTTTTCTTTAATTATTTTATTTATATTGTTTGTATTTATATTATTTGTTTTTGTCTTTTGTCCTTACTTTCTTATTTTCCGTATTCTGTCTTTGGTATTATTTATTATATGTCTTTATCCTTATATATATAATATATAATATATATACTACATAGAGTATATATACTGTCTTTGTTATTATATATTATATGTCTTGATCCTTATATATATATATATATATATATATATATATATATATA
>HG713465.1:0-19210 GCA_000499725.1 Eimeria brunetti
GGTGAGCTGCGCCAGCGTCAAAAAAGGTAGGGGTAAATGCAGGATAACGTCTGCAATATGCAATTACACACGGAAAGTAATCGAGTACAATTCCAGAATGCTAGCTGCTTCCAGAAGGTACGCAGGGATCCCAACAACACGTGACAGCAGCCGTTTGCCAGTCGTAATACTGACGACTGGCGTATCTGACAACATTTATGGCTTTTAAGGCCACCGTGAGGACCACATATTGCTAGTGTAGTGGTCTTGCGGCGGCACTGCAATACATGTTGTGTGAGAGGGTTCAAGACTGCAATTTCCCTGCTATATCGTACACGGTTGCCGCTCTGCTTTTCCAACGGGTTACCTGGGCACTAGGTGGCGACAGTATCATATTAGGGTGGATGCATTAACAGCTCAAGTGAATTAAGCAGCTTTGGCCTATTGTAGTAAAAGCTAGATCAACGAAGTTTCCTGAAAGTGCCGTACAACAGGCCGTTGGTAAGAGCTGAAGGTGCTGGTAGCGCTGCCAGGCATAGAGCGGATTACAGGGGGCAGGTGCTGCCACCTTCCAGAACGTGCGTCTTTCTTCAACAGGGCGCTGGCATGGCGTAGTGCAGTCGCCGTCTCAGAAAGTAACATGCATGGCAGAAAACTGAAAAATGGATTTGCTGGATGAAGGGCCTCATACCCCGTGGTGCATGGAAAACTACAAGGCAATAGGAAACTTCGGGGGGGTCGGGTGCGGGTGGACCGCAGCAATGTCAGACTGCATGGCCAGTATAGTGTGCAAAAATATGCGTAGGTCGTGGCTGCCTTGTCTCCACTCGTGAAGCGTAGTCAACCCATTGGTTTTTGCAAAAGTAGGCGCACACACTTTGGCTTGCGCACCATGGGAAAACGGCAGCGCAACCGGATGTTGGTTGACAACAACTCAACTATGGACGCACTAACGGCAATCAAATATTTGTGGATAGGAGCGCCCTCCTCTGGAGGGTCAGTGATGTCCCGCCAACTCGCTTACGGTTTAGCGCTTTCCGACTCGCTTGTGCATGATCCGTCGGTAGTGCATGTATCCGCTTTGGTTTGCCTGCGGTGAGTCCCGAGCACCACAGCCTTGCAGGCACTGTCGCGTTTTGTCACATCTTATCGGCATGCTCCCTGAAAGTGGGAAACAGTGTGGCCTTGCAGCAGTGTGCCCCGTAGGCAACTGGCGCTGATGTTATGGGAGAGTTCCGTATCGTGTTATTGTCGTAGCGTGTTGTATTTACTCATATTAATGACTAACAATGTCACAATGTGCAGACAGCTGCTTCTTGCGTGGTAGTGCAACAAACAATGAAGAACCTGAACTGCGTGTGTTTCGGGCTTGATAACATCTGCGTCTGCATGGGTGTAAACATGACGGCGGTCAAAGAATGTTTCCGCCGGGTTCTTGATAGCGGCATCTTATGTATTTGAGCTAAAGTCTGTGGGCCTCACGAACAGCATGTGCCCACAATTTTGAAGTTATCTGCTTAATTAATATCTACATTTATTACCTGGGTTTCCAGGAGGTGTGTCACTATGACGTTAAATTGCAGTCACCCGAAGCACCTGGCATTGGCCTGTGCCTCGGAAGTGGAGCTGGTCACCTTGGTTGGTGTGAATTGAAGGGTGTAGTCGGTGTGCATTGGGTACGTGGTAGTTCTACCTTGATTATCGTGCTAGCATGGTGAACTGCACCAGCGCCAGTAACGCGACGGGGAGGTGCTACGCAACAACCAAATAAAAGGAATGAGACGATTAGTTTGCCTTGTCGTAACAACTTGTTTGGCATGTAGAGCGTGCGTTGCAAGCATTTCCCTGGAGCAGGGCAGGTTTACATTGCTCGGGTAAGGCTTTGCTGCTTCTTGCGCGCCCCCACGGCTTGCAGTCGACACCCGGCATACGTTGTTTGGGTGATGTGGTGTTGAATTGCTTCCAGCAAGTACGCTCGTACTCGAGCAATACACTATACAATTCGTCGGGCAATCATAGCACTGAAACCTACTGTATCTGTTAATAGTTATGGTTTCTAAGGGAGTTAAGACTATCACGAATCATAGGGCTATTAAGCTTCAACAGTAGTGCATGTGGTTTGCGAACTTCGATATTACTGTTTTTTTGAACCTTTCCTTGAAATTGGCGCTTACCTTTTCCAACCGGATGCGTTCGCGTAAACTGGGCGTAGTGCAATGTTTGGGTGCATGCGCTTTTCGCGCAAGTGCATATACTAGTTGAAACTCAGCTGCGGCGGCTTAGTTGACCGAGGGATGTCTGAGCGCCACACAGCACGCTGTAGGTGTGAGCTGACAGTGCTGGTGGCTGTGACAGGCCTGTAGCAGTTATTAAAAAGCAGCTGATGTGACGGTTTAGCTCGTGCGCCGCTTTCCAACCAAATGCTATTCTAGCTCAGTTCACGTGCTGTGCGAGTGACAGGCGTGTCCATCAATAGTACTTTCGGCAAAGTAAGCCGTATAAACACGGTGGTGCATGATGAGGTACAAAACACTCGTAAGCTTGAGTGACTGAGGTCGTACAGAATGACATACTGAGCTGATGACTGAAGTATTTCCACTTCCTTAGCACATTCAGTCCATCTCCCGTGGCGACAGCAATCGCACACTGTCACTGTTCGGTTGACCCATCAAAGTAGAACAACAGGGCAACCAAGCCGCTGTTTCTCCCCGAATCAGCATTGCAATGGCCTACCTTAGTTCGCCCCTTGTCGTAAGGGATGTGCTGACGTGAAACTCTTTGGCTGCTGCAATTCATAGCAGCTTGCCTACAGTAGCATTGCACACTCGGTCAGCTTAGGTTTACGCATTGGTTATTTGTGGTAGCGGTTAGTTGAAGTCAATTGCGTCGTGAACCATTGGGCAGTCCAGCGCGAGTAACAAAGCCGTTGATATTGTGCGCGCAGTGGTCTGCGAATCCTACTTTCAGGAACCCTTAACACCTCAGTTCTTGTGACTAGTTCGTTACGGGTACCCTTTTTTGAACACGTCCTAAGCAGCTTGTACATGGTAGCATGATGTAGTCAGTAGCCAGCAGCAGCGATTTCCGCATCGATTATTTGTAAAGGCAAACCGAGCCGTCAATGGCAGCCGTATGGAAATTACTAGGCATACTAGCAGGAGCAGCACATTTTCTAAAATTGTTGGCGAACTGATGTATAGATCCTGGTCTCGGGAGCCACAACAACCCTCCGAGATTTTGCGGCTGGCTTGTTATGGGTAGCCTCGGCCGAGCAGATGTTGTCCAGCGACAACAAAGACTATGCAGCCAGCAGCATAGATAGTGTGCCTCTTTCTATTGGGACTGGCGAGCTGCATATGCACGCTGTCAGATCCCTGGAGATGCGTAGTGTTAACATAGAGCGGACACGCTGCGCTTGTTCCACTGCAGCGTGAGTAACTTACCGGTATGGAGAATGATCCAGCGTGTAAGGAGACGCACAGAGTGAACTGGCCGCGCATGAGACTATTCCGCCACCGCAGGCGATTGAACGTTAGTTCTGACGCTGTGCGTTGTGGAGGCATGTGCTGCTGTGACAAAGCTTGATACTGCAACCCCTTCGTACAGCGCAGAGCTAACAGACAAGTGGAAAATTACTGTGTTGTGTTAAACGTTTGTCGGGTTTTCTTTCTCCTCAGCTGCGTAACTGACTTGGGTAAGCATGGCTTTTAAGGTAGTGTATGCTGGTCATCTGTGACATGCCCAGCAGTCCCACACACATGTCAAGCTGTTTCGAAACCCCGTTCTGTTGCAGGACGTGCGTCACTACCTGAGAACAGCGACACAATGGCTGCAGTCAAACGTCTTCAGGATTTCCGGAAGGAGCGGGATTCAGCGTCAACGGTTTCGTGTGCTTTGAGAAGTTCTGCCGTAAACCTGACTTCAGATGCAGTGCTCAGTATGGCACGTGAGACTTTGTGTGTCGCTTACGGCGTTCTACGTCTCTAGTGTGCTGAAGCGGTCTTGAAGGCATGCACGAACCCCACACATAGTCGCAGCCGCGTTGTAGCTGGTTCCGGACTGGTACACCTGTGCGGGAAACGGTTTTGTTGTCCACATCGCCACCGAAAAACTTCCAGCTGCTGCACGAAACTGGCGTTTCGTTTGCGGTAGGGCTCGACGCAATTCACTAGTATCGTTTGCCTGGAAAGGGCAGTCTCACTGGGGCATTTGCATCTTGCCCGCAATTGTGTGCATTAAGCAGTTTGCGTGTTGATGCGTTTTTGTGTTTTCCCGACGGCGCGCATGCTGGCCAGTGGGTGGAGTGGGCATTGACGCATGCTTGGCACTGCAGCGTATGTGACTGTTGCTTACACTGGATACGAATGCACTTACGGCAGCATGGCTTTAGGGCAACGGACATGATATCTATTTGGCCGGCGCCTGTGTGATTTGCAGACCCGCCAGCTCCTTCCTGTTGGATGCAGCTGCATAGAATTTGGCTTCACCATATCCTAGGCAGAAATGTATGAGTTTGTGTTGGAAACGGTCCCCATGCATCTTGACAAAGCTTGTAAGCAAGTAACGCCCAAAGGAACTACCGTGCCCGCGCATGTTCGATGCAGTCCCCAAGAAATACCACATGCTACCTGTATGGAAACGCATATTTAGCTATTATGAAACAAATACCCAGACTTTCTGTTTGTGGCAGCTTCTGCCATGGCCCAAGCTCTACAATAGTTTTCAATCTTAGGCTATAAAGCCATTGAAACCCACGAGGTATCATGTCCTGGACTATGCACCGCATTGGAGTTCCGCTGCTCTGGAAGCAGCCGCCATTGAGAATTTGTGTTTTGGAGCTGCAGAAGCCATGTTAGGGTTTGGAAGTTTCGGGGTGGCCGTTAGCCCGTGCTTTGGCCGGCTAGACAAGCTTGTGTGGAATATCGATTTTCGTTGGCTATTCTATGGGGCAGTCGGCAGCCAGCGCGTGGCGACGGCGATCTGCACAAAGTACAACAATGTAATGACGGCGCGCATCACCTTCGTATGCATTATTCATCCCGTGGTACAGGAAGTGCGCGGGTAGTCGGAAATACGCGACACAGAGACGCTCGCAAATCTGGAAGCACAGACCCGCCATATAATATTCGCATGCAGGATCGACCACTCCCAGAGGGTCAATAGTGCCGTAATGCCCTAGAGCTTTGCTTGGACTATCAGCGCATTCTGGCTGCGCGTAAGTTCACAGTGGCAGGAACTAGCTGGTGCATGTTCAGTAAGGAAAACACCGCGCTGATTTGTTATCAATTCTGTGAGTCGCCCGCACCATGGCCTGGCAAGCACTGTCGCATTCACCTTCTCACTTTTTCTAAAGGCGCTCTGGCCACTGAGAAGACATGATATGTGGCCTGGCGGGAGCTTATTTTTCAGGAGCGTGGTCCTTGCGTTTAGGGATTGCTCCTGATATGGTTGTCTCCACTTGCATATTGATAAGGGTTGTTGATACATTGTACACAACGCCTCCAGTAACCTCGCACGGCGGCCTCGGTGTTTTGCTAAAAGCCTCAAATGCTCAGATGCGTGGGTTTTCGTTTGGTGTCTGCATGCGTGTGCAGTGTTGCCAGTGAGAGAGATTTTTGGACTTTCTGACCACCATAATTTCGTTACTTGTAATTATAGCGTTCTCTGACCAAGGGGAAGTGGTTTGCGCAATCATCTGAGCTTCCAGGCGGTGTGCGGTTAACGCGCTCAAATGCAGTCGCCCGATGCAGCGGTCATGATACTGCTTCTTGGTGGGGGTGCCGGTCCTAATTTGCAAGGGGGATGTGGTAGGCGCTGTGCAACACGCGCGTATAAGTTTTGTTTGTTTCTAAGCTGGTTATGCCACTAGCATTTTGAAGTGCGCTTGGGCTGAAAACGAGATCTGGGTGCTACACGAAGCACGCAATGAGCACTTATAATTGCGGGACAGTCGGGTACAATACAAGCGGGTTCGCTCTACTAGGGACATTTAGTACATGTTCTAGCGTGGTCTAGGGCATGAAACGCGGATCCGGCGGCGATTTCCATTGAAAGATGGGCTGTGTCTGCTTGATAAGCTTACTGTCATGGTCCATCGACATGCGCTTACCGAGTATTGCTTGCTTCTAGTAGACCCCTTTTCACCTTGCTAGAATTGTGGCAAGCGATTATATGATCACAACAGCCAGTCTACATGGACATGCGTTTTTGTGGTTGCCGGAGTCTCTGTGAGCAAAGAAAAGGCAGCATTCTATGTGCATCTTCTCGGCCATCTGAGCTGCACGGACACGACGATCATTTGCCTCGCCGTAACGCGAAAATATGTTTGGCGAAGAGTCCGTTTTTTGTAGAAAGTGCGTTGCGAGCACTTGCGTGGAGCAGATGTGTATATCTCGAGCAAAGTTCATTTGCTTTCCGCGCACCCACATCTTCCACTGGACAGCCACCATAGTTGCTCTAGGTGATGCTCACTCTAACCGTGCCTAGAATGTACGCTGACATGCCGGGAATACAGAACACCAGTCGTTTGCCTTTCATGTCATTGGCACCCAATGCATCTGAAACGCTGTTGCTTTGAATGCAACTCTGAATACCACAGATTGCGGGGATAGTGAGCTTGGACGGACACAGGAATGCTGTAATGCGTGTGAAGGATGTGGATTCTCTGAAACATCTGCCAGGCTTTGCGCTTTCCTTTGGCCGCTAGCTGCCTACGCGCAAGCTGGATCTAATGTATTGGGGCGAATATTTCATTAGGACAAGCATTTGCGGTAACCGTTTACTCATTGCTGTGGCATCTAGGTTGGCTTAGTGACCCTGGTGCCGCGTTCTACAACTGACTGTTGGTGTTTCCCGACAGTGCAACTAGCCGTGACAGGCATATACCATTTTTTAGCGGGCAACTGCTGGATCCTTTCAGGTAGTACGCCACTATCCGACGGCATGCACACGCATCCCTGCGTATTGATCGTGCCGCAAAATGATTGGTGTGCCGTAGGAGTGAATAAAAGCTGTAACTCAAGGAACTGATTGTACACCGTGGTGCTGGGCAAACTAGAATGCAGCTTATCCGTTTGGATGACCGAAAGCTTGTAGAATGAGCTTCGGAGCTGATGATTGTGGGGTCTGCAGTAGTGAAATCTAATCAACACGCCGCTTTTTCACACCAGCAAATGCACACTGTTTGGTTCATGTGCTGTAGCGCAACGGCAGCACAGCCGAACTTTTGACAGGAAATGAACCGTGGAAAATGTGATCGCCACCAAACACTTGTGCGCAGGATCGACGGAGTCTCCAGCATCAGTGATGTCATGCAGATTCGGTTGGGTTTTCAGCGCGTTCCGGTTCAGTGTGGGTTGAAAGCGACAGAAACTAGCTGGTGCAAGCTCAATCGGAAGTGCGGCCCGCTTCTGTGTGTTGCCTTCTGTGTGATGGGCACCACAACTTAGTAACCAGGAAGTGCTCGGTACAGCACTGTCGAACACTTCCCCTTTTAACATTTTATTCGCGGACGTTTGGCTGTAAGATGCACCGTGGCTTTGCGGCAACTTATTGTTAAGGAAGGCGGAGCCGCGATTGATAAACCTTGTTGCTGCAACGCACAGAAAGCCTCGCATAATATCGCACTGTATCATTGGAGAAGGGTGCGGTTCGGGCTTTCGTTTGGCGCGTGGGCTCGGTGTCCAAGTAAATATGCAGGCATAGGCATGGACAGAGGCTGGAGGGACAAAACGTTGGCCCTGCACTTTCGGATAGTGAGATATTCTGGCGTTCAGAAATGTGTATTCTTGTCAAGCGTAAATATAACATTCATCGGCCTTTGAGAAGCGATTTGCGCAATTGCCCGGAATTCCAGGCGGTGCGTCACTAAAGAGCTCAAATGCAGTCAAGCGACTTAGCGGGTGTCTTTCTGGACTGGCATGAAGAGGGATACGACAGGCACTGTGCACGGGCGCACGTAGGAGCTCCGTTTGCCCCTGCATTGGTTTACGGTTTAAGGTAGCACTGTGGAGTGCACTTCCTTTGAAAATGAGCGACATAAAGTGCTACACGAACTACGCAATACGCACGTGTGCCTGCGAAACAGTCCATTACAGTATCCGCGGGGTTGCGCTACTAGGGACATTGAGTACGTGCGCTACTGACGCGGACGTGGAGTATTTGGCGAGGGTGTTACGCTGAAAAATGGATTATTTCTGGCTAAGAAACTTATCTGCATGTCCCGTTATAAGCTATACTGCGACTTGCGTTTTCCGAGTATTGCTTGCTACTATTAGACCCGGGTCACTTTGTTAGAATAGGTAGCAGGCAGTTATATCATCGCAGCAGCCAGTCTGCATGGAAGTGCAGTTTCGCCTTTTCGGGTGTCTCTGTGCGCAACGAAAAAACAAGGTATTCTGTACGCATCTGCTCAAGTCTCTGGAATTCAGGCTGCCTGTCATAATTCTGCCCCATCTTAAAAATTTGTTTGGCCATTATTTTCTCTGTGTAGAGAGTGCGTTGGAAGCAATTGCATGGAGCAGGCTCACGAAGGTCTCTTGAGACTCTGCTGCTGCCCTCACACCCGCACGTTCCGTATTACAGCCTGGATCCTTGCTGTTGCGGATTTATTGTTGTCCTGCTTATAGACGGTACGCTGGGATTCCAGCTACACATGTTAGCATTAGTTTGCCCGTCAGAGCGCTGCCACCTAACGTGTCTTATCAATGCTCTGACTTTAAAGGGCAACTGCGAATACTATGAATTGAGAGGCTAGTGTTCTTGCGACGACACTGTTGTGTGTGCGCTTTGCGGAAGCTCGGAATTGCTGCCTCCCTTGAAAGTCTGTTGAAGTTAGCACTCTCACTTGTCAGCCGGTTGCTGCAATGCCCATTGGTGAGGGCACAATTTTCCCGTGAATTTATGATGCGCGCTAGTGCGTGTGCTGACTGTCATTCATTTTCGTGGCTGCTATGTTGGCAAAGTAATGTTGGGCGCTGTACAGGAGGCACTTTGTGGTAGGTGGCATTGCCGGTAGCGGTAACGACCAAATAGAAGTTTTCATGAAGCGGCTGCTGACACGTTGCAGCTCGTGCGTTTCCTTTCAGTACCATATATGCGTATCCCAGTGCAAATGCCATGGCACAAAGTGACCGATTGTACTACAAGAACGGATAGAAGTCTTGGCGGACGTCACTGCCTACACACTGTGAAGTATGGTGAATTACAAGGCGTTCCGCCAGCCCAGATGACAGATACCGCCTACAGTGCAGTGCAGATATGATAACTGCAGCGCCTCCATCTGTGCAGCGCAGCAAGCCATCTTCTTTGCAACAGCGGGCATATACTGTTCGGCTAACGCACCAAACTGGAACAGAGTAAATAGTTGCATTTGCTGGGCCGACATTCAAATACTCCCTTATAGTCTTCCTCGAGCCAATTCGTGTCAGGCTTTTAGCGATGTAAAAGTCCTCGGTGGCTCAAATTTTACGCAGCTTGTCTGTAGTAACACTGCGTCGTAGGCAGGCGAATACTCACGGATATATATTTCGTGACGACCGGCTCTTTAAGGCAACTGCATGGTGATAGAAGTATTCAGACCAGCACAGGCGGCGCATGCATTGGCGGTGTGGTAGCAGGTGTGTGCAATTAGCAACCTCAAAAGCTATAAGCACTTTTCCACACTTGGCAACTGGCTCTGCATGGGATTGCTCGAGCAGGCGTTGTTTAACAGCGGCGAAGGCTGCATAGCCTACCCTAATAATGATTATGTTTCTTTTTTGCACTGGGGTTGGGGTGGTGGAGATGTGGTTTGGCAACTTTTACTGAGATAAAGATGGCTGGTGTCGCCATCGGTGTGCCACGCTGTGCTCGCTCCATTATATATGGATACCCTGTGATTTTCTTGAAAATGGTGCAGGAAGTAAGAAACCAGACAGGCAAAGGCAAGCGTATGCGCCATAGTCTGTTGCAGGGCGTGCTTGACTTGAGCATGATATATGATATTGCAGTGCATTGTGAAGGCATGCGCAGTATATGCTGCTGTGACAAGGGCTAACCATGCAACTAATCCTTGCAGTCCTTGAACAGGGTGAAGCTTGCAATGGCTCACGCTGCTCTGTGAAATTGTGTTACGTTGAGCGCTTAAAATGATGCATTTCCTTTCGTGGGCGCTCGTTTGGCATGGGCTTCAAAGTGGTTAGTGCTGCGCATCTGTGGCATGCCCAGCACGGCCACACGCACGCCAACCGGTTAATATCACATTCTCCGTGGTACTGCAGCGCGTGCGCCAATATCTTGGAACATTTAGAAGGCCGGCGACACCGGAAATTCACATGATCGTTGGCTGTGTAAGGTTTCAGCACCTATGCCTGCATGCCCTGAGAGGCGTACGAGCTTTGACAAGTTCTGCTGCAAGCCTGACTGCATACGGAAGGTGATCCCGAGCAGGACATCCCCTTTCGTCGTATTTGTGTCGGCTTTTGGGGGCTGTTGTCTCCTCCTATGGATCTTTTGTCCATATATTTTATGCAAGAGCGTGCTTATTCTCTTGCAGCATGTCTAATTCTGCATAACGAAGATTGTAGGCAACATCCTCCCAAGGGCTCTCCTGACTGTGCCGTTCACCAACCTTATGCGCTGAAGGCCTATTGTACTTTTGACGATCGCGCTACCGAGCCTTTTACAACTGCTGGGCATCAAGAACAGGGTTGTCCATTTGTACCAATCCCCTGAAAATTTCGCCAGTGGAATGGAGGCATTCATTATTAAGTTTGTAGTGCATAACTGACGAAGCCAGATACGCTATTGGGTTTTGATCTTTTGAGACCCTTGCTTGCGACTGCAAAGGCCCGCTAGACATGTTTTTTTGGAGTATGGATTATATTGAATAGCCTGCTCTACTGCGTGGGAGGCAAACCTCGGAAGCCACGACGAGCAAGAGATGATCATGTAAGACAAGTAATGTGCACATCGGAGCCTTGATAGCTTGCTTTCTGGGTTGCAGAGGGTGAGAAATAGCAGAAACTGTGATTTCTACATCGGTTTATTCTGCACATCTGTCGCGTGCCCAGCAGCTTGCCCACCCACCAAACAAACCCACACCAACCTCGCCACCCTCAAAAACACGCATATCAAGCCGTCCATTTAACGGAATATGTGGCGGTGCAGCGCGTGCGTCAGCACATTGAAACTGCCACATTGTAGTTGCAATTAGAACTCCACATGCATACTGGTTGTACAGGGGTTTAGCAGCTGAACCCCCATGCATGCCCTGGAAGACTTGTGCGTTTGACCAGCTCTGCTGCAAACAGTAAACGGAAAGCGGTGTAGTGTTTGGGAAGACGTCTGGCAGCGTTCGTGGACTGACTGCAGCGGCGGAGCTTTTGAAAATTGTACTGTGGGCAGGGACGTGTGCAGTCCTATTGGAAAGGGTGCCTAATGCGGCCTGGGGAACATTGAGCAGCTTCCTCCCAGGGGCGCTAACTGCTCATGTACGCTGGATGTAGTATCCTAAAAATGTAGCACATTTTCCTCTTAATGATCTCTAACGCACGTATTTAGTGCTGCAGCGTGCTGGTGTCTGCGTCCGTGGTAGTTTGTGCCGTTCGCTTTCATGGGCTAGATCCCTGTGGCAGCGTTTAGGGTTCCGCAAGAGCCCAAATGCCAAACTACAAGTGCAAGTTTTCAACCTCTAGGATTTTCTATCTGCCCAAGGTTTCTAAAATTCCTTTGTTATGCATTCGTGTTCTACTTCAGAGTTGACAAAGCCCTACGAACCATTAAGTTTTGACGCTCGATGATGTCCCCCTAAGCGCGCTTATGCTCGCTAGACAAACTTGTTCGGAACAGCAATTGTATTGGGTGCTTTTTGAATCTGCATGGCGCCCGGAACGCGGCTAAGACGGTGAGGAAAAAACCCCAACAGCGCAGGATTAGGGCGCATCACCACTTGTGCTGCGCGACTTTTTCGGTGGCGCACCAAGTGAGCTGATAGTTGGAATTTCAAAGCATCGGGTGGTACACACGTGGTCATTCCCTTCTCGCCATTGCACACCTGTAATTCGGGGCAACAGTTTTCGAAGGACAGTTGACCTCCTTTGGCTTTAGTTGGAATTCCAGAACATTCTAGCTTTAGCTTAGCTTTCGTGACAAAGAAAAGCTGGTGCATGTTTAGGGGCGGGTGGACCTTGCTGCTCTGTACGGCCGTCTGTGACTGGCCGGAACGACAGTTTATTAACCACTGTTGGATGCGCATTTTATTTACGTTTCATTGGTATGCGGCTTGGCAGTGAGAGGCTCCGTCCCCGACCAGCAACGTATTCTTCAGACGCGCGGGGCTGGCGTTTCACAGTCGGACCTTTTTAGGCTGCCTTTCCTTGCCTCTTGCCGCTTGAAGAATACACTTGATGCACAGCGAATCGCCCGTAACCTTGAATGATAGCGTTTCAGCAGGCCTTGAAGTAGCTGAAATGCGTGTAGCTTTGGCGTGAGTATGGCGTTAGGGTTTGACCTGCAAACATTCGTTTCTTCATTCATGTGTGTGGAGAGGCCACAGGTTAAAAGCAGTTCGTTCTCCCTGGATTTCTGGTACGCATATTTTGTCTAGTTAAGTAGAACGTATTCTTGCAATGCGTACATTCGCCGACTGTTGGGAAGCCATGCAATTAATTAGATGAGCTCCCAGAGAGTGCGTCAACAAAACGCACAAATGCAATCGCCCGATGCAGCGAACATGATATTGCCACCTGCGGGTAAAGCTGGGGATACCGCTGAACCAGCGTGAAGTGAGGGTTGGTTCGTGCTGAGCAAGACGTACGCAGTAGCTTTGTTTGCTCCTGCATTGTTTATGCCCTTGGCGTTGTCAGCTTGTCAATGTCAAGCTGCACTTGCTTTGAAGGCGAGAGAGCTAAGGGCTACATGAAGTACACAATATGCACTTAAAGTTGCGGAACAGTCGAATACAGTGCTGGAGGGCTTGCACTACAGGGGAATTTGAGTAAGCGCTCTACGTAAACTATGAAGTAGCAGGCTCTGGCGGCTAATATGTGGAAAATTGGTTGCGTACACTGCGAGATGCGTTTTCCGACGATTGCTTGCTGCTAATATAGGCATGTCGCTTTGCTAGGAAAAGACAGCAAGCGATTATATCCTTAGCACAGAAGCCAGTCTGCATGACCATGCATTTCCATGGCGTCGGCGTATGGTACCCTCAGACGCATTTTGTCGAGCGTGTGAACAATATGATAAGGAGACGCGCATTCTGACCCGCCGTAACAACTTTCAGTCGGCTACTGTTCTATAGAAAGTGCGTTCCAGCCGTCTGGCTGGGACAGGTGTATAGAACTTGATTAGGAGTTCCCTCTATCGGTGGCAATCATATCAGTCAAACTGGCAAATCTGGCAGTCATTCGACAGGTGACATTCTGTGTTTCGGGGGTGCGGCGTTAAACTGCTTCCAGGAGGTACGCAGGGGCTTCCAAGGATACGTGACAGCACCCGCTTGCCAGTCATAGCATTGGTGCATAGTGTATATGAAAACTGCTCCGGTCTAAAAAGCTTCTGTGACGACAACGAAATGCGAGGCTAGTGGGATTGCAAAGAGTGCCTGTGGGTGGATTACAGTCTCCATGACAGATCTTGCACAGGTGGCGCTCTGCTTTGCCTTTAGGTTACCTGAGCACAAACTGGCGACATCATGAATATTAGAGTGAATTTATCACTAGCGTGAATGGATTCGCCAACGGTTCCTTACTTTTCTGAAAGCTTGGCTGACGAAAGGAGGCTGATTGAGAATCGTGCAGCAGGCCCTTAGTGCGAGCCAACTGTGTTGATTGCGGTGATATGCATGTAACAGCTTTTGCGAGCAGCTGCTGCGTTCCAGTCCGTGCATAACACCCGAACACCATGCACCACAGCGAACATGCCGTGCAAAAACGGGGTTGGCGTGGCACTGGCGGGAGTAACAGTCTTGGCGGAGGAGGCCGTTCACAGCCCGTAGCGCATGGTAGACTACAAGACAACCTGTCAGTCTGGATAACCTAGATCGTGTAGATTAGAACGCACACCTTTTTTCGGTGTCCGTACTTGCGGATCCACATCGATTTGCGTAATTTTGCTACAGCATGTGAAAACTGTTCTGAATGAATGGATGCAGCGAGTGTCAAAGGTTGAGGGAGGTTTGCACAAGGGTATCCAAATTTTCGGGGGGCACTTTCATAGAATCAGGCCTCTGGCTTTCCGGGCATTGACCAAAATGCAAAGAACGAGTTGATTAAGCAAACGAAATCACTTTTCTGAGCTTACTGGCAGGGTCATTGCTACACAGTTGCATTTGAGTGCACAGTTGTATTGGCCATACGCTCCTGTGTTTGTACCGGGGAAAATGCAAGTTGACACTGAAAAGTGGAGATTCTTTGATTTGAAAAGGTTGTCCATGTTCACTGGCTTTATTGCAGCCCGCGTAGCCACTGATGCATATCGTTACACAGACAGTATGTCGGCCCACAAGGTGACCGATTTTCCCCGTCATCCGTAGCTTCGTTGCGGCCTAGTAGGGCTAGGGGGTACGGCTGTCTAGGCTATGTATTCCCGTATTCGTGTGCCGGTAGGCGTCGTCTGTTTTATGCTGGATGGTAAATACGCAGGCGTGGACTAGAAAGTAATTGAAGCGGCTATCTTCCTTTTAGCTGACATGCCTTGCACCACGTAGACTGCTGCACAAGAGTCAAGTTCAAGCACTAGCTGTATAACTTTGTACTTGAGCGTAGCGTGATTTTTGACGTACTCACAGTTGCTTAGCTTTCGAGTTTTGGATATTTCGCCAACGGTACTGAGGGCGTTGGAACGAGGGGAAATGAACATGTTCAGTGTGCGGACAGCTATCCAGCCACGCTGTAGCAGCAGAGACTGCAACTGCTCCGGATTAGCTATTCCACATTTTTGCGTGCGCAGGTCTCGATTGATTGGGCTTTGCCAAGCTTCCAGCTTCGTGCGGTTTAGGTCGAGTTTGATGCAGCCTGTAGGCGGATGCAGCACCTGTACTAGCTCTGCATACCAAGGGATGGTAGCTTGTTTTATGTTGAGCTCCAACCGTCTGATGAATGTGAATGGATGAGCTTAATTTTGGTGTATGACAGGGCTACGGCTTGCCTTGTACTCCCTCCCAGGGGCCGTCAGCGGCAACAGCTACCCAGGTGTAGCAGCCCTTCTCTGCACTGCATGTTGCATGTTTGAATGTGTTATACTGGACAAATACATGATTTCGCAATTAGATCTGGGATCTTGAACTGCTAGTCGGTATCTTCTGGCAGGGTCGATTCGGATGGCTTGTCTCATATGCTCTTGGAGTATGCGTGCGCTGCACGTAACTCTTGCTACGCTACTCGGCGTTTCCAGAAAAATTGTATGTGGCCATGTCCGTGGGCTTCGCCGGGTTCTTGCTTTATTTTGTCACTAAGTTAAAGGCACCGGATGCAGGTTGCAGAGTGTGCTCCGGTCTAACTCAACATTAAATATGCCGACTCTAAGTTGTTTCTCTCTTGAAATAGTTGCTGCGTGACAGGAACGCCACATAGTTGTCACGGTATATGGAGCTAATTTCTACGCACGCTCCTTGCTCTGAGAAATGACAATATGCGGAGATCGTGGCACGAACATACGGGCTGAAGCAAGCGTTTAAAGTCTTTTCGCTCACTAAATATGGGTTGCAGACCCGTGGTACTTGTCGAGAGGACGTTACACAGCAGCGTACATCAGGGCTCTCTAGTGAAACAGTCTGGCGAAAACACACACCACCCGCATTCCGATGCTGATTCCGCCTACGAGTCCTGACGAATCCGATGCGCCATACCTCTGCACAATATGTCATTGCACTGGGGAATTTCGGTGTTGAGCGATTTCGGCTTGGTTCAGAGATGACATGCCAGATGAATCGGGGGGTACTGGAAACTCGGGGGATCTGTGGGTGCGCACTAAGGGCCGCTAGACAGGTTTGTTCAGGACAGTGTATAGGTTGCTTTACCGAACTCGTGCTGAATGCAGGCGCCGTGCGGTGACAGCATTCAGCAAAACGTCTAGCAACGCACGAAGTTTGAGCTCATTGTTTTTTGCCGTCGATTCCGTGGTGCAGGAAGTGCGCCGATAATTAGCATGACGAGGTTGACAGGCATTGCAACGTGAAGGGGCGTGTCTCCTTCACGCATTGGTACACCGAATCTACGGTCTCTCACACGGTCAAGTATTCTCTTTAGCTACAAGATTATGGCTCGTCTTAGAATTCAAGCGTCAACAGGTAGCTGGTGGTCTGGCAGACATGCACCTTGCTGCTTTGTATTGCCCCCGTGACTCGTCAGAACGGCAGTCTAGCGGATTCTGTCAGATACGCATTTCCTCCGCAAGCCGTCGGCGCACGCCTTAGCAATGGGAAACTTCGTGGTCTAGCGACAATCTTTTCTTCACAAGCGCGCGGCTTGTACATTGGAATTCTTCCTGATTTTGTGGGCCTTCCCTGCAAGTTGATTAGGAAAGTTTGCTGCAATGTGCCGCAGCCGGTTGGTACGCTCGCACGGTGGCGTTGCAGCGGGCCTTGAAGTAACTAAGGTGCGTGTCGTTCGGGCTTTCCTTTGGTGCCTGGGCTTGAACGCATATGTATCTGCGTAAGAGTGGCTGACGCCGAGACGTGGGAGCCTCATATGTGGTATGAACTAACCTGCTGTCACCTATCCAAGCCTACATTTGTAAACGGCGAATAGATCAGGTGTCGAGCATGAAGAAACCATTTGCGCAATTATTTGCGGTTGCAGGAGGTGTGTCACTGGCAGGTTGAAATATGAATGCTGGAAGCTCGCGATATAGCATTGCTTGTCGCGTGCGGGACTGGGAGTGCTGTGTGATTGGCGAAGAGCGAGGACGACCCCTATTAGAGGCGCACGTAGTATCCTTGTTCGCAATTTCATTGTTTGTGCAGGGTAGCATTATGAACTGCGCGAGCTCCCGAGCACCAAACACGACAGCTGAGTGTTGCATGTGCTGTGCTGTACGCACATATTCCTGCAAAATAATTGAGTATAACACCGGCTGGGTTAGGGGTTTAGGAATCTGGGATATGGTATGAGGCGGGTGGATCTGGCAACGCGTTTTCGGTTTAAAATGGGTTTTATATGGTTGAGAAGCTGCGCTGTATGCCCCGCAAAATATACTGCGGTATGCATTTTGCTTGCATTGTCAGCTGCCCGCAGAGTTGTGTCGCCTTGCCCGACAAAGGGGACAAACGAGTATTTCCTTCGGACAGCAGCCAATCTGCGTGTACGTGCATTCCCGTGGCTACAGGCGCCTCTATGGGCGAAGGAGAGGCGGGCCCCGCCACGCACATTTGGTCGACCATACTGACTTCAGAGATGCAGTGGTCATTCACCTGTGTCGTAGCAATCTGTTCGGCGGTCCGCCGCTTCAACATATTGGATACATTCTGAATTATTACATGGAGCACCTGGGCAAAGCTCGCGTAAGACGTTTCTGCGTCTCTACCTCCAACGGCCTGCACTTGACAGCCGGCATACCTGCGTTACGTAATGTAAGGTTTAAGTGCACCCAAAAATTGTGCAGCGATTCCACTAGTACCCTACAATATCGGCTTTACACCCGAAGCATTGACATCTGCTGTATGTGTATGCTGTTGTGTGTTTTGGGCCTAGCTGTGACCACCACAACCTTCACTGCCAGTGCGCTTGTGCAGACAATAAGATGCATGCCATTGGCGGAGCCTTTAGATTTCTTTTTTTCGTATCCGCTTCCAAAGTTGGCGTCTTCGTTCCAGTTGGCTACCGTGGCGCAAGGCGGCCACACTACAGTATTTGGGTGAATTCAGGCCTAGCGCAGGCTCATGCGATAACTGTTACTCGTCATTGTGGCAACTTGGTGATAATGTGGGGATGGTGTAGCGCCATACTGCAGAGTGTTCGTGACTGTCGACAGCCCCGGTAGCGGCGACGGGCCTGTAGCCGTTTTAATGTAATGTGTGTTTTAATGTAAAAGCTCTTGCGAGCCTATAGACTGTGCGTCACTTCCCAGCCGCATGAAGGCGTTTTCCAGGGCACGTATCATGCCAGAGGTGACTATGTGCCGCACAAGTAAGTATCAGTCTTGGTGGAGGTGGACGTGCACTCACCGAAGTCCGTAGCAGCCTATAACATGGGCTGTGAGTAGTAAACGCAGCCTTACAAAATGAAATGCTGACTGCATGACTGATGTTTACAGTCGCCTAGCCTACCTAATGCGTTTCATCTCTAATCGAAGGCAACTACAGCTGGGTCCTCGCGCCAAACCAAACCAGAACATCTGTTCGTATCTGTGGAGCAGCATACTACTGCTCTGTCCTGGATTTCGCCATTCCAGCCGTTGTGAGTCACATGCTCCTGCGGAATGCGTTGGTGGTAACAGGCCGATGCATCGTGTCCACAATTGCATGAGGCAGTCGACCACAAGAGGTTTTTTCACATATTGTGTGTGGTTTCCAGCGCATAATGGCACTCGTATGATGCCTACTAGGCAGGCCAGCATTAGCAGCAAGTTCGTTGCCATTGTGGAAGTAGTGGCATGCAGCGTGCAGTCTCAGAAGCCATTTCAGACTTCCCTGTTTTGACGACAGGCTTGCTACAGGTATTCTGACTTACTTGGACACCATTCGACAATTCTGTATTCAACAGTGATATTCGTTGTGCCATGCATTGGGTTTCGCTAGGTGGAGATGTTTTTTAGTGGATGCTAAACAGACAAGTGCGCAGTAATGACATCCGGTGGCCAACCTGGGCCCTGTATGCTAGTACGAATAACTTCCGGCATTAGGAATACGACAAACTGTAAAATGATCCACAACGTGAGCTTGCCGCGTCTGCCACAATTGGTGACAGCGTATGCGCGAGCGCTAAATGTTAGATTGTTCCCCGTCGTGGACATGCATTCTGCTGTGCCAAAGCCGTATACTGCAATTAACTACGTGCAGGGCTTAGCTACCAGAGACCGTTGCAAATTTGCGTTGTGAAACTGTACGGTATCTAAAGTTTATTCTAGCTGCATTTCTGCCCATCAGATGCGTCAATGACTGGGGCCAGTATACGGCTTACGGTGGTTAGTGCAGCCCTGTCTGCAGCAGGCCCAGTCCCCACTGCACGTAAAGCTGCTTATTTCACAAAGTGCGTGCTGATGCAGCGCGTGCGTCAGTATCTCGCTAGAATTACGTGGTAGCCGCAACCAC
>HG713466.1:0-19182 GCA_000499725.1 Eimeria brunetti
CCCGAGGGCCCTGAGATCCCCAGAGCCCCAAGCTCTCTTTGATGGCAAGCAAAGAGATGTTTCTCACACCCGGTGCCTCCCCGGACCATCGACGAATTGAAACATGCGCTGCGATGCAGGTTTGTTCCCCGCCCCTCCATGTGCAGGGGAACAGGCAGTGGTGGAACTGGGAAACGTTAAGCACAACAAAACGTCGAATAGGATTCACAGTGAGAAATGCCCGTCTGTGATGGATGAACAGAAACCCATTGGTGGGCCCGAACCTACTGCGTAACTATATGGTACCAGGGCCCTCCCCTAGGGGGAGATGATCAATAATCCGATGGGCCGCCGAGCGGCAAATCTTCTGTTAAAGGATTGAACACGCTAAGATGATGGAATATCGTCGTGTAAGAGAGAAAAACACCCACATCCTTACCCGTAGCTGAAGGGGAAGAAACAGGGCATGGAAGGGACCCCGGTTTACAGAGTATTCGTATAGGGGCGGTGAACGTCGAACCCTTACAGAAGGGGATTAGAAGCAGCAACCTGCAGCAGCTAGCAAATTCGGCACCCAGAAGTCCGGGTGGGCGCACGGAGTTCCACACCTGCTTTTCATGCAGTAAACAAGGCCACACAATCACGATTATGGACTCATGCGAGTGGTTAATCAGCTGAGGAAGGTCTGTTTCGATCAGGGTCGGCCGGGAACCAACCATGCCGACCAGGAAAGCCTCTGCGCTCCAACTGCAAATTGTATCCCTGTGATGGTTGCGAAAGTTGTGACTGCCGCGCCTGCACATACTCGTGGAATCCATTCTATGCTTATTCACGCTCGGGCCCAAGCTAAGGCCGTTGCTTGATACCGGCTGCAAGGTATATCTGATATGGAAGGCCATGGTGGAGGGATGGAACAAAACAGTACATTTGTTGGCACAGTCACTGCGACTGCACTTTGCTGATGGTAGGCAGGACATGAGATTCGGGAAAACCAGGGGAGTATAGCGCGATGTTTTTTCAAATGGGTCATATTTCCATGGTACGCCGTTTCAGTGTTGGGGCTACTTCACAACGATAAAATCCGACAAGACGGAATGATTAAAGTCAACATGCTAGGAAGTGATGAGATGGTATACCTTTCAGCGCTCCATACGAGATCAGCATCTTCAAAAATAAAAGGAATAGAAGCAGTGCACCACCGAGGAAGAAACGACAAGGTTCCTACGGAGGCCACAGGTGCTGGTGGAAGCGATAAATGTATGCACTCCATCATGATGGTCTTACAAATGCTGCATTTTGGTGAGATTAAACACACTAAGTACATCTGGGGAACAGCAGAGGCGGGCGTGTTTGAAGAAAAAAATCTGGGGGGTTCTGTACAACAAAGAGCTCTTAGTGGGCTGACCCCGCTGAACGGCCAGTGTACCGCATCGAACTTATACCCGAAGTAGCCCCATGCTTTGCTCAAAAGGTATGTCCGGCTCTCATACGTCGAGGAGAATCTCGAGCGACAAAACGACAAGTTGCTACGAATAGGAAGGATTCACTCACACCCACAATATACAGTACACGCGAACGCGTTTTCGGCACGTGTGTGCAGCAGCCAAACTGCAACATCAGGTGGTTCACACCATTGTGGAGCCGGTAAGTACGGAGTGGATGGTAATGCACGCTGATGATGCGCCCGTGTTCAGCCGCAGTGTAGATCACTTGCAGTACTGGCTATGTGTTTGTAACTGCTACACGACAAGTCGCGGTTCGTAAAAGCACAGGCATATTGGTGCGTCAAACCAAACATATACTACGGGTTATGGTCTCAGAAGCAGGGGGTGACGCCGATCGTGCTGAAACAGGAGCGATTCCAAGGTGCCGCTCCCCCTGAACACTTGCACGGACACTAACTCGTTCGCGTAGCTATTATTCTAAAGGCGCTGCGCAAGGAGGACAAACAATTTGCTTGGGCTGTGAGTGAAGACAAACCTGCTAGAAGCCTCATGAGATACCTGGCATCATCTCCCGCGCTTGCGCTCCCTGATTTCGAGAAGCCCCTCTTCCTGACAGCTGGTGGCACACCAGTTAGAATAACCTACTTTCAGCAGGTCAGAGAGTCAAAAAGACATTGAACAATAACCTTCTGCTAATACCGCTCAGCGTAAAGAGCAAGGGTATTTAGTAAGGCACCAGGAGCTCTGCCCCGTTAGGCGGTGACCTAGGTACAGCAAGTACCTGTACAGCAGACACTTCTTCGTTCCAATCGACAACCATTCCCTGGAATATCAAACCAGTAACTTTCAAGACTTCTATAGTGAAAGATGTGTTCGGTGGTTTTGCCTGCTTACCCAGTACGATTCGACAACCAAGCATATTCCAGATACCACCACCGTGGTAGCCGACGAACATTCCAAGCGTCCCGTAGGTCAGGCAGAGCATTTTGCAGCCGCTCTTGTCTGCTGTGGGCCCAAGCTTTTCCTGAGTTGAGTTCCTCCTATATACCTATTACTTGTCTCTTGGAAACCAGGCCCGCGCTACCGTCTATTCCAACTTCCGCAGACATTTGGTAGCAGCGAGGTAACGCACAAATAATTCGAACGACCGACGGACTACGGTTAAACTCCGGCAAACTACGTTTTGGATTCATTTTCACTCAAGGCTTCGTAGTGCTATTGAACTTGCACCCCCTTGGAAGAGAATAGGAGGGCGAGCAACAGAAAAAATTTTGCGTGCGTGGGGTAGGGTTTCTCGCTGTTCTTTCTCGGGACAATTCGCCTTGGAGCATTTGCCAACTTACCAGATACCGCAATACCACGTATATGGTTTTATCGAAAGCGGTAGGGAGACTTCGAAATGCCCTCTCACACTGAACACAATATTGTGTGAACATCATAGTGACAGGGAACAACTGGACGAGACCAAGATACTGCACATTCGTATAGATTCGCAGAGACGACAGAATATGGGAATGTCAAGTTAAACTGCCAGATGATCAACAATCCGAATAGGTTTCCCAGAACCGCTTGTGTGGAGAAGCTCCTCAAAAGCATCTGCCCTCCCTCCTTGAGTCAGTGCAGACCATTACAGCTATAGGTGTGCACAGGCCAGCTCAGATTTGGACCGAGCATAGCTGTTGGTTGGAAGCTGCCCAGGCTCGTGGGAACAGGAGCGCGAACAGGAGGTCGGATTCTTCATCTAAACGATCTCCGTCGCCCACTACCTCATGTGGTGATATCCCCTGCAACCTTTACCTACAGCTGGCTTGGCACAGTTAAAGGCAATATATAGATGTTCATATTTTGTGGGACTGGGAAAAATTACCTGGGGCTTGACCTCGAGCCCACCCTTCCCTACCTAAAACAACTGCAGTTGGGGCTCATTGAGAAGTTCACGTTTGTTCTAATTTTCGGCATTTGTACAGAATCAGTCCTAAATCCACAGTTATGCTCACGACTTCCTAGCTTTTCGAGTGGCGGATTAGCAGGCCGCCGCGGTTGTTGCTGCTTACATTTCTTTTTGGGTTGGGCAGGCATCAACTACCTTAATATCCACATGTTGTGTACCTAGATGGCTTCCACAACAGCTTCCTTCCTTCCCAGGTAGGGTTATGGAAGTAGCTTGTTTTCTCTTCGGTGTAAGCACTTCATCATCTCCGCACGGTCTACTGTTTCACCCCTTAGTTCCACCTCCGCGGCCCAACCTCTTACTCTTTGCCTCTCTCCAGAGGATATTCCTGCTATGAATCATTAGGAGCTCTGATTCCACAAGTCTACCATGGGGCTTCTGTTCAGTAATGATTCATACTTTTCTATGTAGCGCTATATAAGCAGCCTCCCCTATGCGCCCCCCTAGCTTTACCATATCCTGTTGTCTTGCTGAGCTGCGAATGAACATACATCGTAGTGCATCTGCGGAGGGGTTCCATAGCCCTGGAACGCTATGCCTCGCCTATATTTCACTTGCATTGTCTTTGCTACTGAAAAGGGTGTCAATCGTAACCGCTGCTCCTCAGGCTCACTTTAGATACAAACGAGCAACTTGACAGAGTGCATCAGTCATATATGTAAGAGCAGCAAATGCGACGATATTCTTCATGAGTTCTTTTCGCTGTAAAGACACTTTTTTCCCGGATGGCATGAAAATACTGCGTGTATTTAAACACGGCTTGGCAGGCAGCCTTTTGTCACTTCCCCAACGGAAGGCAGATTCCGGTCGATCTTCGTTATTAGACCGAAGAAAAAAAACTGAATCTTTGACTAAGGCTGTAATGAGAACAAACACTTTTATCCTACAAGATGCCTTCATAGGTGATCGGTGCTTTGCATCAGGCCGCCTAAGTATGGGCATGGTATTCGCTGCCCGCTCGTGCCCTTTTCAACCACCGTATGCCTCTAAGTGTAAGCACAGTTCTCGGTCTTAGCTGAATACACTCGTGAGCTGCAATAAAGGCAAAATGCTTACAATGAGAGTTCACCCAATACCCTCGACCTCCTATACAATATCAGGCATCCTTAACACACAAGCAAGCAGCTGTGTGTGTTAGGGGTGTGTCCCCTCGTGGGTTGCCCCATACATGGCTGCAATTTCTGCCTCATGGAAAACCCAAACGCAAGCATATACAGGATCCCCTTTGCTGCATTCACAAACATTTGATGGAGACAACCGTCGAACATTTGCTTGGTTCTTTGTAGTCAGCCTGCAAGCGCGTATAAGCAAACCAGCTTTGGGCGCGCCATAGTTCGAGGCTAGATGCTGCAAGACAGCTCCACATGCCAGCGCACCCGTGTCTCGTTTTGATACACGCACAACACTGTAGGCAATTGTTCAACACATAGTTGGCCAACAGCAGCCAGGGCTGCGCCCCAGTATGTATACAATTACCAACTCCATGCAATAGATGGACCTTATTACAGCTACAGGGACCATACAGGGAGCTGAAAATCCATGAGAATAGCCGCCTTCGCACACAGCAGACTAAGAAATGGGCGGGATATTGCTAGTACCTGCCGGGTGCCCTGGTTCCTGGCTCGGAATACATCAAAACTGCCGTCCCCAAACGCCGTAGCCTAAAAAATAGGGGGGAGGTTGTTGATATCACTATTTAGCACAAATTCCTATAAATTTGTGCTCAAAAATTCGGGGGAGGCAGCGCACCCGTCTGTCCGCTACTGCATTACTGCTCGTGCATGCGGATCTGCCGGTTGCATGCGGTAGACGTTTAGGAAGTTGGGGGCACCATTTCATAAGGAGCGTACTACCTTTTTTATAATTTGCAGAACCCCATCACCTTTATAGGCGTTACGGCTCCTTGTTTGCCCTCAGTTCTTTGCGCGCTGCCTGGAGTCGATCGGGGGTTCTCCAACTTCGATTGCCGTGCTGTTTGTTGGTCTTTGTTGTTTCTCTCCATGACTCGCTGATAACTTTATTTTCTTCTCAGTGGGGTATCTGCAACAAATTTCTGTACCAGAGGGGCTTCCTCGCGGGTTCGCCGCAGTGGTCCTGTTCCCCCTTGAGCGCATCCGAGTGTGCACTGAGGGAAATCGTGACCATTTTCGAACCAGCAAGATACAGCCCCAGCAAGTTTCCAGCATAGCAGATACTATGGGTCTTGGAAGCGCAGGCAACGAACAGGAGGCAAATGCAGCTGCAGACGCAGCAATCCCTGCCCTCTCACCCACTATCAGGGACGTTTCCGAACATGACGGTAGCCTCATCATCAGCGACGACCAAGAGTCCTTCGTTGCAACTCATTCAAAGAAGAGTTCGATTGGTTCATCCGCGTTGTTTCGGACTGTGACAGTTCTGCTGCTCGCAGCCCTAGCCTTCGGGGGGTTCAGATTGAGTGCCAAAAAGGATAAGGGAATGCTTGGAGTGGTGGTGCCTACAGACACAGAGGGTATGGCTAAAACGCTAGAGGATGTACAGAAAGCTGCAGATCGTGTTGCAGAGGAGTGGAGAAATTCCCCTAGAGCAGTGCGTGAAGCCTTCGTGAAGTTCTACTCCTTAGGGTCAGCGGATGGGGAAAGTGAGAACAAACCTTTCCCTTCGATGGTCAACAACTTCGTAACGAAGTTTGAAGCCATCACGCCTCCTGATGATGCAGCATCCAAATCGGAATGCATTGCTTATTCGCTGCGCAATATGCTGTTGGGTACCATTATGCGCGCTGCTGCTATTCGTCTGGAGCAGCTGAACAAACTCGAGAAGTTCACAAGGCAGCATACATCCTGCCAAGTCTCTCTATTAAATGTTGAAGGGGTTCATTTACCCTTCAGCGATGTCGATCCGAAGGATGGTACAACTTCGTTCCCGGAGTTCACCCGCGATTTACAGGAGCGGGGATATGAGGGAATTGGCAGGGCTGGTGAAGGGGGCCCCCAGGTTCCCAAAGTAATGGTCGACCGTTTGGCTGATTTTGTGTATGTGAGAAGAACCATAGAGGCAGCTGATAGGGCGGTGCTTGAGGAATTCCAGGGATTTGTCGCATCGGCGGAGAGAGCGAAGGGGGGTCTGGAGCCTGAGGAGAAAGACAACATTGATAAGATCGAGCTTGACGCGAAAGAGCGGCCGTTTCCTGTTCCTCGCTTCGGTAGACATGTGAAACGGGCAGCGGAAAGGATGGTCCACCAACACTTGACTCCATTTGAAGTGCTGAGTTGGAGGGAAAGGTGGAGTCCCATAGGCGTTCAGAGTCTGATATTTGCACAAGGGAGTGCACAAGGCGATGCAATTGCTCTTGAGAAAGATCTCAAAGTCGCCGCTGTGCATGGCTGGAACAGCAGTACGCATGTCCTTCCAGTGTCCCAGCATCTGCTCGGCATTGCAGTGGGCCTTCTCTAGGGCAGCTCATTTCCGAGCAGACTGAAAATTTTCTCCTTTTGAATTGCTTTTAAGGTGCGCAATGTGCTTTAGCTTGCCTTGTCCATCGGTTCCTTCATGCCACAGTGGTAAATTCCTCAAGGCAGTAAAACACCGAGGCTGGCAAGTGCGTGCACCCAGTTATTTCAGACTTCAGGCACCTTACTGTGCTGAATGCGCATTCAGAACGTGCCCTCATCATATGAGGATGCATGTTTTCATTCGGAACGCGCGCGTTCCGAATGAAAAGGTTGCGCTGCTGCTGCCGTCAAGCAATACACACGAACTCCAGATAACCTTGCAAATTGCTTATAGAGGACGGTAGCAGCTGCTCAGCTCATTTACTTCCATGGTGTATGCCGAGGAGGGGCTGCCAACAGTTTGCTTCAAAAACACTGCAATTTTTTGGAGTGGGTCTTAGTGTTGTGCGGACACTCTTTGAAAATATTAGGTGAGGAGCCTGCGTTTTGGTTGCACTTACCTAGTTATTGTTTTAATATAAGACAGTTGCCTAAGCGACATGCATGGGATGGAGTCAGCCTCAGTGCTTCTCAGGAGGAAGAGCAAGCATTTCACTGTAAGGTTGATATTATTAGAATACAGTACCCCTAAGTCGAACGTTGCTGCTGTAGTGTGAAGCCCCGTAAATGTGCACTGCTTTAAAAGTCTCCCAAAATATAATCAATTCCGTTTGCTTTTTCCCCCTAACAACACCCGCCTGCATAGCACGTTTGCACACCTCAGGCACGTAGGTTCAACTCCTGCTCCTCACGCTCGGGCTGTTCAAGGTGAAGGCAATCGATATCACGAAAGGAGCGTAGACATGCAAATACATGCAGACACCTCTACCTCACGGAGCTAGCACAACTTGAGTGCAAACGGGAGTAGCTTCGCTCCGGTTTGGGCTTTCTTTTTCATTCTAGGACACATAATAATCATTCCAGCATTGCCACTCGCTAAACGTCCGAGTCAGCTGCATGCCGTTACGTCCATTTTGTTTCTATTTACCTGGATACAAGTTGTCCATAACGCAGACCGGCTACAGATGCTCTGAAAAGCTCAAGGGATATGTTTGGATCCGAACGCTAGCCGCACTGAATTAGGAGGTTTTCAGTACATTTCCAGAACAAAGGTGTGCTTCCTTTTGCGACGGGCAGATGATACCGAGCCGTTTCGGGCTGGGCGAAGCCTGACCAGAAGCCGTTAGGCTGTCAGCTGCTTGCACACCGTTCCAAAGGTTTCCTCTGCTTAGCAGAGACTGAATGACAGACAACTGCACTATATGGGATGTCGATTACTGAGTATAACAAGCGCTACTAAATCGTTGAAGAACACTGCTTAGGAATATCGTGCGAATAAGGGGCCCACTAGGAGTAACGTATTCTTTTCGCTACCAACTAAGGGAAGGCGGCAACGAACCGTGCAAGCTTTTGAAGACCTGAAAAATTGAACCCCCTGACGCAGCCTAGGGAGGATAATTCATTCGGTTTCCGCCAATACATGCAGAGAAAATGGCTTTCTGTTTTGCTAAGGCACTACAATGCGTGCGCTGGACACTTCCAAGCACTGGATTCTTATTCATGGCGCTGCCTGTGAGCAGCTAGACTATTGCATCTGCCCTTCGCCAGCTGCATTAGTTAGGATCAAAATTCGGTGGGGCTCGTTGGTAGATGATCGCTTCGAAAGCCCACGCACCCAGGCAGAGCTTTCCGTCGCGAGACTTAAAGAATATTTCAACTAATTTATGTGTTCAGGGTCAACGTGAAATACAGGTGATCAGCGTCCAATTTAGTATGAACAGCTGGATACAGTTGTTTTCCGCTCCCATGTAACATCATTTTCCTGCGTTCGGTGCAGGCGTCCTCCTCGCAGATTACATGTGAAGGACAACGATTCGTTCTTGTAGTGTTTGTGGTGGAGTGTTTATAAATGGGCTGCCCGCGCCCCACCCTAAGTCTAGCCTAGAGACGAAAGTGCTGCGAATGGGTTTTTGTGAGAATTCGTGTGGGCTGCAAGCGTTACCAGTGTATTAACCGTTGAATAACGGAATCTTGACGATGAAACCAAGTTTTCAAGACCCGGCTAACTAAATAGCACATCGTAAATGTCTTACTGCAGTCACACCTTCGGTGCCAGCGGGCAAGCCTCCTCCTCATGCACAGCAAGGGCGCAATCTGGAGTTTGTGTGATGCACGGCTCTATGTAGGCGGGATTGAATATGTGCAACTGAAGTATTATCCCTACGTGTGCTTCTTTTGCTGGGTGCCAGGTACCAGCCTTCCTTCTCGAGATGCACACCCACCACAAGGACCAGCGCTACCAACACATTGCCCCCAAAAAAGCCTAAAAGCCTTCAGACGTGGGGTTTAAGCTAAGCACATTGGCGTTGACCAAACCGAAGATTAAACAACGAGCGACATCTCCCATGGCCGAATTCGAGGCAAACAAGCAAAGAAACCCGGTGTTATGCTTGTCTTCTTCTTGTATTCAAATTAAGCACCAGACGTGATTGCACATTTTTCCGTTGCAGCTTGCGCTCCATGTTGTACACTAAAAAATGGGACATTGGCAACTTCCACATCATTCCAGTTAAAGGAACACTCCTATTTAGAATAGGCAACTGCATTAAGCTTTCCCTTCCAGGCGACAGCCTTTTCGTTGACAGCCTTTTCTTTCCTACGACGCCAGGTAATGTTCCGAAATCTGCACAGGAAGTAACCCGACACCTAGTTACTATGCGTAATGTGGCTCGGCGTCTGCTGCATTATAAGAAGGAAAAACCCCTTATCCCATGGAAGCGGCCACGATAGTTCGGCTACATAAAGGTCGTTACGAATGACAGAATTGTGTAGCAGATCCCCAGCTGCGGCGCTTTTTGTCTTTTCCTTTTCAACACGCACATCAACAAACATACTCCTGCAGGTGTTGCTCTGCAACGAAATTCTGCCAAGGCTAGGGACTTGTTCGCTGAGAGTTACATTCCATTGCCCACCTCCGCCTATATGTGTGTAAGATGCCTATTGAACCCACGGCCCCAGTCCCTACTGGGCCTTGAGGCCTAGTGTAGTCGGCGTACAATGCAAGCAATATTAATATTCCTTCAAGCTTCCTATGCTCTTCAGGCTGATTTTTGCTCCACTCCTACAAACCTTAGACAGTTGAGGAGAGCTGCCAGTTGCACTTGTACCTTGTTTGTAGCATTCGAGGATGGTACTTATCTCTCTACACGCATGGAGACAGTTTGCCGGCTGCCACCTACGTGGAGTGGCATACTGCTTCTGAAGTGGGTACCTAGAACTGTACTTGCCACCAGGCTGACTATGGACTGCCGGGTAGACATTTAGAAGCCGCCTGCAGCGTCAGTGCACGCACCTAAGCGGAGTTTCATTGTGCTTGCATACACGGCGGCCCTGCAGGACTAGTTACCAGCCCACTTCAGTTTGTCTCATCTTCCTCCTGCCCCAAGAAAATGGGTCAGTGTGTCTAAGACGCCTGGCGACGGGATTTGGGGTCAGCTGCTTTTCGCGTACATTTTTCGAAGCCTCATCACACATACTTTGACTATTTAGCATCTTATGATGGCCCTTGTAGCACAGCCTGGCCAAAATCAGGGCACGCGCTCCTATTATTCCACAGGAGGCTAGCTATGTAGGGCCGCGTATGTGCCTATCAATTGCCTAGGTTGTTAGTGCATGAAACAAAGGGGGACTGGTTGTATTTACTGATAGGACTGCCTTTTCAGGACTAGTTGCGGCAAGTTGCGCTGTAACACACCTCAGTCCACCCCATTTCGCATCAGCGACAGGCCGTAAGGCAGGTGCAAGGAAGGTTAGGAGCTGCATATGATGCCGGATGCTTTTTACAAGCGTTTTCTTGACTCTCATCTTGACTCAATTGCACCTCATTGGTGTCCTTGGATACGAGAATGGACCCTGGATACACTTGCCAGCACCGACGAATGCAGTTCCTTGGTTTCCTCCACCTACACTTCCGTCTTCAAAATGCACAGAAAAATTTACAACTTCCAGCAGCATCTTATTTATTAGGAGATGCAGGATGATAGTAGGTATTACCTAAGCAAGGCTTCCACATCGCCGGGGCACCCGTTGGCGGTGGAAGCCTTCAAACAAACGCTGCCAATCAGGTTGATTCCCCAGGTGTGTATGAGAATAGGCAGTGACACAGGTGAAATGATGTAAGCAAGGGCAACTGTTGATAGCACGCTACACTGGGCAGTATCCATCATTAGCCAACAGCGGCCCAATGGTGGACGGGAAGTTTCTATATAATTGGTTCGTAGCTGGGTTGCCCCCCAAAGAAAGGCAATCGGTAACGGCAATGACTGCAGAAGAAAGGGTGAAACGTTTGAAATCGGCGTGAGGATAGAGCATGTTGGTGAAGGGAAGAAAAAGCTACACTTGAACAGCCATAGCTGAGAAAGGAAGTGTATGGATATGATCCAGATATACAGCGCATTCACATGGGGGCTGTGAATGCCAAAACCGCCCAGGAAGGAGTGAGGAGCGGTAGCCGACAAAAGCCATCGAATGGGGCACCCAGAAGGCGGGGAGAGTGTACCCAGCTGAGCATCTACGTTTTTGCAACAAGCAAGCCCACATACTGAAAATTGTAGATTCACACAATGGGCTAAGGAAATGTAGGAGCAGATTTTCGAGCAGCGCCGCCAGGGAAAAACACAAGTCTACCAGGGAAATGTTTGAGCCCCCGACCGACGTGTGGCCCCGTCAAAGTATCCAAAGATGCGATTCTCGCACCTGCAGATCCCCCTCGAGTCAACTCTGTGCTTATTCTGCTTCGAATAAGTAGGCAGGAGTTGCTAGCTCTACTGGATGCCTGCACCTAAATGGATCGTCTACCGGGTACCACGGCGTCGGCGCACAACCTAGCCGTTTATTTGTTTATGTCTTTGCAATTGTGACTTGATGATGGCAGGGAGGAGACAACAATCAGCAGAACGATATCTTTTATATACTTGTCCGGGGAGCGCTACGTGAGTCACCAAAGGCACTCGGCAACACTTTCATTATCGTAGTTCTAAAAGCTCTTTTTCAGGGGTGCCATGCATTGACTAGTTTGAACAACGAGGTACCTGCAGTATAAGCAATTCCGGTATGCTTACACTCCCACCAAATTACTTAGGCCTGCTTCTCACCTACCAAAAGACTTTTGCTGTTTTTCTGTGGAGCGATGGAAGTAGTCGGCGGATATTTAATGTTTTTTTGAGTCATTGGCCTGCTGGGGGAGCATCGTCCCAACTGTCCCAACTGTTGCGGCACGGCCATCGGTTGTTGCGAAGAAAGGTTTCTCAAAATCAGGGAGCGGAAGTATTGGAGATGGTGTCAGATGACTAATAAGGCATCTGTCTGCTTCTCTTCTCCCTCCGGCTAAGTAAGGTGTTTGTCCGTCTTCAGTAGATCTGTCGTGGATGCAACGATGGAAAAAAGGGAGGAATGAAGCTGTAGTAGTGCAGTGCGAGATCGAAGAACCTGTCGACATCCGTGCGGGTGTGCAGGGACAGTGGCCACCCCCGAAATGCCTCTGTCTTCGCATGCTGGGGTGGAACCCCTGCTTCAGAAACCAAAAACCCTAAAATTGTAATTGATTTATTTGGCGGTTTGGTTTTTGGCACTTCGGCGCCTTCACGAGTCACCGCTACGGGTTGCAGAGCACGCTGCAGGTGCTGAAATTGCTCTTGCACATTCCTGGCCATCAAATGCGCATCACCTATGTATATTACGGTGCATCGCTTGTTGATTGGCCCAAGAAATCATGATTGATGTGTTGCTGCAATTTTGCAGTTTCATTGACGTGCCCAAAAGGCATTCAGGTGCACTCTAACTTGCAACTGCGGATACGGAGCACAGTTTTGTGCCTCTGGTCAGGCTCTCCTGAGGACTGTAAAAACGCCCCAAGTTAAATAATGAAAGTTCTACTGAATCCTGCAAGCTATCAGGAAGCTCTTCGATTCTGGGCATCGGAAACTTCTGTTTCACCGTGACTTTGTTGAGGGGCTTCGATGTCGGGCCTTCCGTCCGTGTTCTTCACCAACACTGGGTTGCGACCAACCTCGCTAGTTGAAGGGTGAACCTTGCTTTTTCGTAGCGGTTCGTTTGCCTAATGCCGGATTTATTCCTAAAAATGTGGGGGTCGATGTCACCCCGGAACAAATCTTGGGAATGCTCCGGCAGTAAGGTGGATACGGTCCATTAGGGGTGCAACTGGTGGCCGACCTTGCAGTATCTCTTCGTTACTTACTACACCTGAGAGCTCTTCCTTCAGTCGTGTCGTTTCCTGCTGCTCCTCTGGTGTAAATTAGATCGAGTCCCCCGAAACTGCCGTCTTCGTAAGGCCATCACAACGAAATGGACATGCATCTTTATTGTTTCCTGCTGTGCCTCTACACTGCGTAGGCAGACTGTCGTACCCTTCTCCTTGGGGCCCTGCTTCCATTCCTCGTATCGTTGAAGACGCAAGCTGAAGCATGCGGTCTCATGACTTCTGATACGTAGACCTGGGTCAAGTTGCCAGGTGGAAGTTTGTGGGCCGTCCACCGGACCAAGCTCGGCATGTCTAATTAGGTCGTGGTAAATTAGCCCAAGGTAGAAGTCATGTATTAAACTAATCACCCTTGTCAGGTAAGATCACATTTTACTCCCATAACTTTGCCGTTTCTTGGGCCTAACCTGCCTTCCGCAACGCGTATTCGCAAAGGCTGCCCCAATCAATAGACAGGTAGGTTGCCGTGGCCTTCGATATCATTTCCGTATCGTACCTGATACCAAATAGCTCTAACAACTCGTGACCGTGCACTCGAAAATGGATTGACGCAGGATGGAATAGAGGAGGATTTGCAGGTGCGACAGTCACCTTTTGCCCTTCCAGGGCCATCTATGCTCCGTATTTTGCGTGGGGGCAGGGACCTTTCGTTAGTCGGTTCATTTGTTGCTGCCCTGCCTGCACGGCTAGAAATCCGACTTCCCAGTTCCGTGCCCCCTTGCATGCGACTGCAGCCTTTAGTTATGCGGCCTTGTTTGTTGCAGATGCAGATGCGTCACTCAGCACGTCTTCGCGGTTTTTTGGGTACTGGCGATGCTATCCGCGCCCCGGTATCCATAGAGTGCATATCTGGGTTCTTTCCAAACCCTGTGTCTTTCTTTCCAGCTACGCTTCTGGATGCTAGGTTTTCCCTTTTATATGAAGCTACTCCCTCATCTCAGCAACTGCAGCCCTTTCGCCTTATACTTCCCTCTCCGAAGCCCACCCAGTTACCGGTTGTCTCTCTGGGTGACAACCCTGTTATGGATAAATTTATATAGGAACACTGCGTCCAATGTTGGACTGCCGTTCACTAATGACTGATACTTCCCAAAGTGGTGCATATCAGGCAGTTTTCCGTGTTTAAGGTTTTCGATCCTGGCATTGCCTGTTCCCTCGCAGACCCTTAAATAAAAGTGCATAGCAACCCGCGTTTAACGGCTTATAAAGTCCACACGTAATATGAAAACGTTCATATCTTGCTTATGTATATCCACTATTCTCTTACGTACCCTTCTAATGCAGGAACTTCCAATACCCACTGGAAATCAGCCAGTGCTCTTCGAACTCGGAGATACAGGCCGAGCGAATCAAGGAACCGCTGCACTGTTTCTGCACCTTGATGGCAGTCATATCTGGATGGTTGGCGGAGGCGGACGCATTCTACTTGAATTGTTCTTCGCTGAAAATCATGTTCGTGTGCGAATTGACCTTGTTTCAGATCAGGCTTTTCAGTTCGGATGTTCCCGAAAGCTGATCGGTTCCCAATGAAAGTATGCATCATGATCAACATCTATTATGCAGGGAAAATGGACTGAATTTTAGAAGCGGATTTTCTTTGTGGATAGATTGTCGAAGAAACTCTGAATATGCCTTTCTATGCAGCAACCCGCCCTGTTGTGTGGATGAAATCCGTTGCCCGCACTTGCTCCGCCAGACCGTGACGTCGTACCAACTGTAATGAAGGTCTGCTGTCCTAGCTAAGCACCGCTGTGAGCTGCAAATGACTCAACTTATTAAAAACGAGAGTTCACAAAAGTCTCCCCAAAAGGAGCTGGCCTTCCACCTCGCTTCCAGGGCCCCTTGTCACACCTGTGCACGACCCTGGGTCTGGTGCGACGCTAGGCAGCATGAGACGGGTTGCAACGGAAACTGCACGAGCAAGTGTTGCAAGGCAGCCCCACATACAAACATAATCAGGTCCGCTCACGGATTGCCAGATACGTGCTTATCAACTGTATAGCAACTGCCTACGTTGTTAGTAAGTGCACAAAAAGGGGCTTGCACGTGCTTCGATGTGTTGCTGCCTCCCAGCACTCCTTGCCGGATGTTTCGTTGCAACCCGCCTCACCCCGCCTTTTCTCGCTAAGGCCCTACGCGCCTAAGCAGGTATGACAAAGGGTCCTGGGGCTGGATGGGAGGTAAGCTAAATTTCAGGGACATTTTCGGAACTCTTATATTGGGGTATCCTGAAATTACTGCAGCTCACAAAGGTACCTGAATAAGATCAGGCACCCTCGCTATAGCATCTGCCCCAGGCCCTTCCGCTGGTGGGCCGAAGCGGCCTGGGGAGACATGGAAGGCCAACTGCCTTCCATGAACCTTTTGCAAGCTCAAATATTCTATATTTAACTCGATTGCTGCTCACGACTGTCCTCGTATAAGATCAAGGACCCCCATTACAGAAGCGCAGCAATAGTACTGGGGTAAAACTGGCAAACCTTCGTTAGTCCAGCACTGCAGGTAGCACAGCTAGCACAACATCGAAATATTTGCAGAATTTTTTGCAATTATACCTCAATTTTAATACTTTCAGTTGCCGGGGTTCAGATCTGTGGATGGAAAAACTGCGCTAAGCTTCAAGTACATTACCAGCCCCGTTCACACGAGTAACAGTTTTACATGAGGAATGGGGAGGAGCAACCTGTCTGCAACATACGATGGTTTTTTATAGGCAGGGTTCGTTCCATCGTTTCGCTTCCCTTGACTAAAACAAATTCATATAGCTTGAGTGCCTGGACACACAGTCGTTGTTTTTAGCATCTACTTCCTTTTTACCCGAGCGCACGCACACATGCCGCCGTCGAGCTGGACGATTCCCAAGGCATGAGACGTTTTTCGCCCGTTGCTCTCGTTCTTTTCCCTAGGGTGGCATTTTCCCCCCGTGAATAGACTGTCCCTGCCCCAAGCGCCGTTTTATTTCCCGCGGGATATCAGCGGCGCAGCTGCCATCTGTGAGGGCAAATATCCTTCGATTCGTGCACATCTTGCAACCGGCCCAACATGGCACAGCCGCAGAACCATTTGAATAAGGGGAATTTTGACGAGCAGTTAAAGCCGGGAGTGCATGGTCAGCCCCTCTCGGCTGCTGGTGTAGCACAACCGCTAAGTACATCGGCGCCCCTTGCATCGAGGGATGCTCTCAACCACAGCCTTGAAACTCCCCGTGTGGTAGGCCAACAACAAGACGCTGCGACGAGAACAAAACAAAGTGGAGGAAAACTTTTATTTCCATTTCTTGTCAGTGCACTGGTTGCTTTGGCGCTTTCTGCTGTCCTTGCACGGGGCCGGTTCTTTGCTGCTGAAAAAGAAAAACCAGTGCTTGCACATCCGCTTGAAACCGACCATCAAAGCTTGAAGCAAACCTTGAAGATAGTGGATGAGACTGCAAGAAGGCTGCGAAACAAATTGAAGGAATCCTCTGCACAAGTTCGCGAGTCTTTCTTGAAGCTTTATACTCCAAATATGCTCTTGGAAACTTTCACAGAGGAGCAAAGTAAGTTCTGGTGTGAGAAGTATGTTGAAGTGCTAAAATCCCAGCCTATTCCTGAAGAGGTAGCTGACGAAGCGGAACGGCAGGAGTTTGCGCTGCGAAATCTCCTGTTCACCACCATATTCCGTGCTGCGGAGATTCGCCTAGACCATTTGAATAAGCTTGAGGAGTTGTCACTGGGGCCGCAAATTCCTTCAGCCTCTTCCTTGGATCTAGAAACTATACTACCGCATGCAACTGTTGAAGACAAACAGGACGCTGTTTCCTTCCAGCAGTTCACTAGAATGCTAGAAAGGCTTGGAGTTGTGGGAGTGGCACAGGAAGGCGACTCAGGTCCAAAAGTTTCATCAGTGCTAGCTGACGATCTGGCCAATGCCGTGGCGATAAAAGTGCACTACGACTCTTGCAACCTAGAAGTACTTCAAGAATTCGAGACATTCCTCGCTTCTGCACAGCAGGCAATGGCCGAGATGAGTGAAGAGGAAAGGCGTCGCATAGAAAACATGGAAATGCCCAAATTGGATGTGCCGTTTCCTCTTTCGGTTTTGACTCAAGCCGTGGAACGAACAAAGTTAAGGGGTGAAGCGGAGCGTTTGTCAACGGCTGAAATCTTGAATTGGAGAGAACAGTGGAACGATGTAGACGTATCTACTGCGGCCCAGGATGTTAGAATTTCGCAGAATACAATGTTTAGTGTCGCGCTTGATGCAAAGCATTCTGCTGTTGAAGAGTGGGGCTACTTGGAAAACGAAACGGTGCTGTCGACGCATGCACTATCGGCTGCAGTGTTCCTCTTGTAATGCGATTGCTTTCCTGCAGATCGTGCTGTGCGCGTATCTGGTTCATGCGGGTGCTTGCGTTGCTCCTATATCCTCTAGCATGGTCGTCAACATGCTGCAGTGATCGATTCGCACAGATGGATTAGCGGCGTGGCCGGTAACCGTTGTATTCCAAATAGCCGCTGTGGACAAACGCGCTGTGGTCTCGGTTACACGGGCTGCTGAGATTCGTCACGAGCAACACTCTTGGGCTGGACCAACCCAAGAGTGGTTTTTTGGCAGGAACAACCTTGCACGACTCCGCAACAATGGGGATGTGGAATATTTTCAGTTGCCAGGTTGCCCAGGCCGCTTCTGGGATAGACCCGGAAGCTCAGAAAATGGGGAGAGGTGCGGCGATTAAGCGCTGAGCAACCCCTTTTCGGGGGAGCCACCTGCTATATTTCTGCAATGGGAATGCATATTTTCTACTTTTTCAGATCGTGCTAGGCATTTGCTTGTAAAAAGTGTGCGGTCGCGCAAGCTTACCAGGGGTTCTTCAGCACGCCCGCCGAGAGCTCTCAAAAGGGGTGTGTGAGGGGCTACCTAGCGGGGCCCACAAAGCTTTTGTTGCAATGCTGCAACGCTAAATTCCCCAGCAGGGTTTACCAACGGGGTCCACACAGCTCGTTGCAGTATCGCGGGGCAAGTAACGTCAATTGAATCCGTTTCTTTCTTTGGTGTCATCTCGAATTGTTTTAACGCACAACTCAGGGAAACGCAAGTATCTGCAAATACATTCACAAACGCTTAGAAGCGGCGCACAGTAGCTGCCCTGTGCTAAACACCAAATGAAGGCCAACCTAAATCTTGCATAAGAAGGGGGCCCGTAGGGGCAGGTGCCCCGTTGACGTGTTCTTGAGAGTAGATGCCCGAAACGTTTTCTGTATATTTTTTTGGATGTAATGCTTGGGCCGCTGCTTGAATGCCCCTTCTTGAGCAGTAGACAAGCGCCGAGCATGCTGGAAAATGAGCCTGCACGGTGGCCCAGGCGAGACACGAGAAGTGGCAAACCTGCATCCTTCCGTGTCAGTACAAAACAACCTCTCATGCTAGAGACAGGTTCTTTCGAGTGTGAGGGGCTCTCTTCCTAGAAGAGAGGGGTAATTAGTCGTAGCGCCCGTAGTGAGAGGGAGCCAAACACGTGTGGCTTCACGAAGCAGCAAAGAGTTGCACGGATTCACCTAGACGAAGGGAAGTCCATTAAAATATCCGCATGCAAAAGAACTTAAACAAAACATGTGTTTGAGTTTGTCCACGTTTGTCGGAGGCAGGATCGTGCACAATGGTGCGTTCGGCACGCCGGCTACATCTGAAAAACTGGCGTTGACCTATAAACGCACAAGCACAACTTCAACTAGCAGGCTAAGCAGGCGCAGCATAGTTGCATGCACCTTCCCATATCTGGCGAAACTGGCTCGGCAGCTAGTCGTCGGGAACCACGCTCTAGTCCACTTGGCTCCCACGGTGACTGTCACCCTGTCACCCTATGGCTGTCACCCTAGGATGTGGCCGGTTATGTCCATCCATGGTATCTGTATGGGACAACGAAGAGTGTCCGTGCACACAAGAAAAACGATCCCTTCACCTCCATGGTAGCGTTGTTGCGAAGAGGTTAGCAGCACAGGCAGTCGCACTTGGAAGGCCAAAGAAGCCTCCAGGCCCCGCCGCTGCTCCCCCATTCAAATTCAACATTGTAACATGCGC